>CAIGRN010012972.1:0-26608 GCA_903798345.1 Fraxinus anomala
TACAGCACGTGGATGATCGCAAGATTAAGAAAGGAAATCAATATTTTAATTCCCCGACAAGTGTAGAGAAGGAATCCAATATTTTTATGTAATCATTTTGATTCTTTGAAACGAGTTAATCAACAAGAAGAGAGTTGGACATTTTCCTAAAAGGAAAGAATAACGAGCATAAAACATTTTGTGTCTTTTCTCCACTTTTTCTTATAATCGGATTGAAACTTTCTTGTCACGGTTTTAAGATTTATGAGCAAGGTCTAAACCAATCTCCGACTATCAATTTCTAGTATTTGATAGAGCAATTCCACGTTCAATAGATTTAAGTTGTTGTAGGGAGTTCCCTCAATGCAAATGGCAGACAAGCAATGCATTAGCACAAGATAAAGACGTGCTTTTTATTTCAATTTTGTGGTTGAAAATATTCAACTATGCTCTCGAAGTGGATTAAGTACGATGATGGTGGGTTTGGTTACATTTCGATGGAATTAGAAATATCAAAACGCGGAACATTTTTTTTATCTTTTAATTTTGCTTTTTAGTTTTGGGAGAGATTAACGGTTAGTTTTGGGAGAGATTAAAATCGAATTAAAATTGAAAATTAGCTGTTAAGTTGACTTTTATTAGACGAGTGAGACCCAATAACGATTATATTTTCAATTTTAATTGGATTTTAATTGCTACCAAACAAGCTCTTGGTCTAAAAAAGAAAGATTGGGCCATTTGATCCAAAACAGTTGATCGTAACTTTGATGCTTCTTAACATATTTTCCATTCGAGGTGTTTTAAATTTCGTGTTCGTACATATTTATGTTTTTTACTTATAGCATGCAAATTTTCGTTCAGGGGTATCAAAATGAAGGGAAGTGCTATAAGTACATAACGTTATACATAATGGTGTCCATAATTACACGTGGCACTGAATTCAACATTTAATTCAAATTACACACTTTCACATCAACAACAGGATTTTGTTCACATCACATTATGGACATCATTATGTACACATTATGTACCCAAATTATGTACACATAAGAATTTTCCCAAAATGAATGGGTCGGATTGAATAGACCCACTTACAATCTACAACCATTATCACTCTTTTGATTTATTTTTGTTGTGTGCGATTATTTATTACAGATCTTCGAAGGCTAGTAAAGTGGCACATGGAATTTCGCATCTTTTGGTTGCGTCGAGTGATAAATATCAAATAAATTATAATCCTGCCAACGTGACGTTCTTGAATGGGTCAAGCAAATAAACAGATTATAGATTAAATAATATTTATAATAAATATTATTTATTTGATATTTGGTGCAAGAAAACCCAACTTGCTGGCACTTTGCTCGAGCCAAGAATCTGCCTTGGCCAAGCCACTATAAAATTGCCTGACCTTTGGTCAAAACAACCAAGGACCTGGACATTGCAAGAGAACCGACTTACTGGCATTTGGTTGAACCAAGAGCTGCTTGAATCTGCCTTGGCCAAACCACAATAAAAAGTAGAGCACGGCATTGAAAATTACTAGGAGGAAAATACCCAAGGCAAAGCATTAAGAGAAACCTATAATCAAAATTAAAACAGGATACAAGAAGCTTACAGGCTTTCATCATCAGAATTTTTAGCTGGAGCACCATCGATCAAAGGAGGAAAACAAAATGGCCAATCGTGCAACCCTTGAAGCTGTTCTTCGAATTATGCTGCTAAGAGCCCTTCCAAAAACCAGATAAAGAAAATTGAAAAATAAATACAGAGTTTATATTGAAACTTGTTTCGAGACTCCAACTGTACAAGTTTGTAAAACTTTGGCGATTTAATCCATTTCAACCAAATATTGAAAACAAGTCCATCAAAAACCAAGTAGTAGCATTGAACAGATGAAAGCTCAATCCCATCTCAAACGAAGAATCTATTTTGAACTCGAGTCTGGGCTCGATTACAATTTCTTGCACATTGCTGTAATTTCTTATATTTTTTTTCTATCATGTCTACTAAATAATTAGCTCTCATAATGAAATCGAGTTTTTTTTTTTTTTGGGGATTTTCTATCTTAATTTTGATATCGGGTAAATAATTTTTGAGCCACACTACTTGTACCGGGGGGTTGACAACCCCCCTACTGGTCCCCTCACAATAGGGAGCCCACCTTTTTTGGCCCCCCCACTATTGTAAGGGGGCCGATAAGGGGGGTTGTCAACCCCTCCGGTACAAATGGAGTAATTCATAATTTTTTTAGAGAGAACAATTTGATGCTGGTATGCATTTCTCGTTGTTGCTTATGTTGGTGAAAGTATAGCTAAACATTTAACATATTTTGTACTCTTCAATTTGCACCCATTATTGAATTGCACCTTTTAAAAGAAAACAACTTGACTCTGGGTTTGGCTCATGTTTATAAATTATTTACAAATACTCTAAGGCCTTTTGTATCCATACATTTTGAAATATACACAAGTACTAATAATTTATTCACCACTTATTTTTATCTATTTATAATTTAAATTATTTATAAACACTTTCCAAACATTCTCTTAGTTATATGAAGACTATTTTTATTGGGACTTTCCAATCTCAATTGAGACTTTGAGAGGACACTTCTTGTCTAGGTGGTGGTGTGCCTAGGCCGGACCTCCATAGCCCTTATTGACACCCATACCCTGTTCAAGTCCAAAAGCCTCAACTTTTGTCATCTAAGCATCACAATTACAAAACTTATCGATTTCATAGGGATATTATTTAAGATGTTACTCCACTAAACCCAATTTATTCTTGTTTAGAATGTTGATGACTTATCTTCCAATGCTAAATGTTGCGCTCGACAACCTTTAGTGCGGTACTAGCCGCAAAAGGCGTGGTTAATGCAGACTTAAGCGTCAAGAGGTGTGCTTAATGCGAGTCCAAACTTAAAAAGGTGCTCGCCTTCTATTTTATTTTTTTCCAAATATATTAATTTCAAATGTTGAACAAACTAATCGAAAAGACATTATTATTAATAACTTAAAATAATATTACAATGAGGAACATTTTATAGCCCATTGGTTTGTAAAATTTGATGTTTAATCTTGCCACATTATCACGTCTTACGCCATTTTTGAACCTTACTCATTACATATATGAATTAACAGAATAGTAATGTTATTTAATACTAACAGTATTATAATACCAATTTAGATAATATTACAGTGTCCTTAAATAAAAAGAAAAATTTAATGAATTACGTAATTATGTTTTTCATTTAGTCAATCACGTGATGACATCTAGATCAATATTTTAACATAAGTTATAATAGATATCTTTATTATCTTTCTTCTTCACAAAATAATGATGCCCAACTTAATTTCACAAATAGTCATTGAAGTTTGTTTAAAATTTCGACTCACATTTGTAGAAGTAATGTCCAATCCGATGTGACTCCTTTAAGTGTCGAAGTGGACTAATAGGCTTTAATTCAATTCATCAATTACTATTTTGAATTTTGAGTGTTATAATCTTCCAAATTCATCATAATCCTTGTACCACAAGAATTGCATTTTTTTTGTCTTTTATCAAGATATATAATTTGTAAATGATATTCGTATATCATTTCAGCGTGTCTGCTAGTTTCACTATAGTCGTTTATTTTGAAATCATAATTGTCAATGAATAAGCAATTGTCCATATTTAAGAATTCAATTGATTGCAAATAATTCTAATAATATGATTTTGAAGCATAATAGAGATTTGGAAATTGCAATGTTTGTCTTTTGTTTGGATATTTCTAGGTAGTGTAATATTTTTGTCTTTTTTCTCTTAATTTCAATGACAAATTAATCAGAAAAATACTTTAAGGACTAATTTATAATTTCACACAGAACTTCAGTAACCATATATGAAATTGACTCAATAACCCCACCCCACCCAACCACGCTACACCCTCAAATCTCAGTTTTGGCTTAAACAAACCCATCCATCTCTCTCCTCCCCACCGCCGTCACTAACCACCACACAGACAAACCACCGCCCACAGATATACTGTTATACATACACTTATATGTATAGAGACGGCGAACAAACTAGGACACTCACGCACAGAAGTACACATAGGGGACCGCTTTGTGTGGGTATTTCTCGCTGCTTCAAAGGATTCCTTTATTAAATGTTAATGTTGTTCACAGGTTTTTGTTTTACAGGTTGATTTGTAATTATGGAAGGATCCGAAGGCAAGGATTTCAAGGACTTCACCGAAGCCGCCTCTAGCAGTTCCAGAACTGCCTCCAGCAGCTCCAGAACTGGTTCGCATCTCCATTTTAATCTTTAACTCAATTCTTTTCTTCTTCTTTATTCTGTCTATCTACTTTGATCTCTTTCTTGCTTTTAATCTGCAAAAACTTTATGGGCATTTTTTGATTCCTGTTTTCTAAATTAATGCTACAAGATAAAGTAGATCAGGTAATACAATGCTTAACCTAAGTAATTAGGCTTTTGCTGTGGAGTGCAGATAGCACACTATTTGATGCATCACAGTACTTGTTTTTCGGGAAAGATATAGCTGATGAAGTAGAATTAGCGGATATGGAAGATGAAGAAGTTGGGGTTCCTGTGATCGGGGGCAGATTTGGTGGCGGAGAAGATGAGCTGCAGGAGTATCATTTGTTTGACAAAGATGAGGTAATAATAAGTATATAGTCTTGAGATGCTCTGTTTTGAATTCCTGGCATATGCGTTTTAGAAGTTTCAGTAATTTATTTTCCTATTTACAATATCTTGGTTCATGAATATAAATCTGAAATAAATACAAAATCACTGGTACTGGATGTTGACAAACAAATCTCTGAAATGGACAGAGAATACTTTCTGTTTAAATGTTCTTCCTGTTTACATAATAGTTGTGTGCTTGCATAAATGAAGTTCCAACAATATAAACTATATCTATATAGTATATATTTAAATATATTCTTTTTTACACTTAGAATACATAAGACCTGTTCTGGAAAATATCTTTGGAATTCGTTTTAAAACATATTATGTGTTTGCCATCATTTCTTATGTAACTTTCTATGTCTGCACTCCTGTCATATAACAACTTAAGCCAAATGATCCAAAGGCTTGGACTGTGCTAGCAGAGTCCTGCATGAGTTTTTCCCCCAGAATAATTACTCAATAAATGTTTTTGGAATTGTTTCTGTTCACTTTATGTACATGGTCTAACCTCAGGAAAATGAAATGCTGATAATATGTCTTGAGAAAAGTACCTAAAGATCTGATTCAAGTTCTTTTTTGTACATTTTAAAATTCAAGTATGTGTATGATCTTTTTTGTTTTCAACACTCTCTACGTTTTTATTCAAGTATCTCTAAACATCATGCTGGCAAGATTTTTCCTGTTATTTTCTTCTGAACTGTGGGCTTACATAATGGAACATTTTTGGTGATCTTAATCTTTTTGCATTTGCACACACTGCGTTTGTACCTTTTCCAATGGTCTTGATTCAGGTTTTTCAATCTATCTGTAGTTTTTCAATATTCAAGTTTCTGTTAAAAGCTAGTAGGCAATGAGTGCTTGGCCACTGATTGATGTTTCTCCTTTTTTGCCAGGGATCAGGTTTAGGATCATTATCTGATATAGATGATTTGGCTACTACATTTGCAAAGGTCAGTTGTCTTCAAACTTATAATGCTGGTCATAATTTTCAGTTTCTGGTGTTAGATTTTCTTATTATTCTTTATCATTTTTTCCTGCTTTTGTAATTTTTGAAAATCTTGTTTAGGATATTCTTTTGTTATTGGGGGGTGTCTGCTAATAATAATATTTCCAGCATCTCAGGTTCCAGTGGTCCTGACAGAGCATGGCTCTTCTTGCTGCCTTACCTGATTTTATTTTGATAGACTTCGTAGATAGGAGTTGACCTAGGAACAGAAGGTACTATCGTCATGTCAATTTTCTGGATAATAGATGTTGATGTCTGATAGGCATTGAAGGCAATGAGGAGAATGACACCAAATCACTAGAAAGCACCGACATGCTTCTGGTGGCACTGGAGTCGGTGTCCGACTTGTATCGGACACGCGTATGTGGCCTACATGCCTTCGACACATGTCGAATGTGAGGTGGCGTGTCCACTTTTCCCTGATTTTCTACTGCTGAACATGCCGTGAATACTTGCAGATAATCGGAAAGAAAACATAAACTAACCTAGCCTACGTTGCACCGTTTTTCATTTATCACTTCGAATGATGCTAATGGCAAAAGTAACCCTAGTTCCAAGCATCGTGTTTTATTTGTTAAGTAGAGAGCGACTTTTCTTTTTTAAAAGACAAAGATATGCCTTTATTAAATGTCAATCAATTGGGAGGGAATAAACTTATTTAGACTTTTTTTTCCTTGAAAAGATGCAATTTTCCTTTTTAAGTTTTAACCAATAAAAGATTAAAGAAATTATCACTATATCCCCAAGGGATAAAGCAATTGGCCTTTTTATATTTTGCGAAGTAGGGAGTATCAATATTTTAGTTGCTTCACACTGGATAATTACAACAAAGGTTTCAGAAAAAAAAATTTAAATTTTAAACATTTAGAGTTTAATTAATATTATTTAAATAACGTATCAGCAACGTGCTGTGTTGGTACTTTTTTCAAAAATCGAATGTCGGCATGTCTGACTCGTGTTGTGTGTGTCTGTATCCGTGCTTCATAGCCAAACCACTACGTGAAACAGTGGAAGAACTGAAATTGCAGTCTGCAATGCCATTGCTGCTGTCATGGTTGGATAGAGTAGAGTTTGCATAGGACTTTATGGTATCTGACATCTTGTATTTAAATAGTATTATATATCCTTGTGCGATAGAGTAGTCAGTTATCATTATTGTAATTGTTATAAAATTATAGTTGACATTGCCTACTTCTCAATTGCCTTGAGTCCTGAATATGAAAATATTCGTTCTCTAGTACAATAATAGATGAAAATAGAAGACAATAGAGTCATATGATCTTCATTGATTTTCACCTTTAAAAGATGCAATCAAATAAAATATTATTTTACTATTACTTGATTTCAGTTGGAAATACTATTGTATTTATGGTACTATAGACATCATCATTTCATTCTGCTAAAAGAATGAAACTTCCATCCCTAAGCAACCAGAAAAGGGGAACATCACTAGTATAAAAACTCCTACTTGAGCTAGAAGTTAAGTAAACTAGTTAGCTCATGTAACATTCCTAATTGAATGCCTCCAAATTTGAAGAGGAAACATCAGTAATTTGGAAGCAACTAATTTTAACTTGGAAGCAAGATATCTTACACTAGTAAATTTTCCAGTTTATATTTTCTTCATCATCATTTAATTGCCTTGTCGAAAATTTTGAAACTTCTCTAAATATACAAAATTTGAAATGTTACTGGTTACAGTAAAGCAAAAGGGTTTCATATTTTAATGCAGATATATTCTGTTTTACTTTTTTGCAGTTAAACAGAGCTGTGTCTGGACCAAGACATCCTGGAGTTATTGGTGATCGAGGATCTGGATCTTTTTCGAGGGAAAGTGAGTTCTAATATTGTCTATAATTGAAGAATCAAACTTTCGTTCTATTAGATATTGCGTGTATTTTTATCCCCTTTTACTTCCTTTAAAAACTTACAGGTACCACTGGCTTTCTCAATGAACTCGGACCACTTTAAATCTTTCCCCATTTCTTAATAACCACGTCTATGTTCCTTTTCTTGCCTATTTACTGAAGTTTGTATCTTTTGTTCCATAATGAACTCAAGCACCAAAGTGGCATGTCATTTTTGGGTTTGCTATGGATCAACCTTTGGATTGTCTTGGAGAAACTTTGATCGCAGAAACTAGACTAGTATATGGATGGAAAAGATAAAAGCAAAATAATTAATTAGAATGTTAAACCAGAATAGCAGATCTTAAAATAGTTGAAGAGGGACATATGAGTAAGAAATATGTTTCTCCATAAAAGGTTATAGATTGAATCTGCAGAGATAAACATGATCATGAATGGCAGATAGGTGAAGGTGTACCAGTGTGTTTCCTTTATATGAAAAGCAAAGCTGCGGAATCATGAATACTAGATTGGTAGTCTTAAACATATTTTAGTACTTTTAATTTTTTTTTCTCTCTTTTGATTTTCTAAGGATTGCTTTATTGGTTCATTCCGTCCAAGAAATATGAAATATCAAACGTTCTGATGCCATGATAATATATCGGTCTCACCGTTTCTTTTGTTAAGTGTGTGACATGCCCACATTAACTGCTTGTCTCTCTGTTTAACACAATGTTATTTCAGGTTCATCAGCTGCAGAATGGACACAAGAGCCAAATTTTTATTGGCTTGACCGGCATATGTCTGACTCAGAATGTTACCAAGAAAGTAAGAGATGGTCATCTCCACCACATCTCTCTTCATTGCAACTTCCAGAATCAAAACCACTATACAGAACTTCGTCATACCCCGAGCAGCCTCAGCATCTACAACACTTTGCTAGTGAGCCTATTTTAGTTCCAAAGTCATCTTTCACTTCCTTCCCTCCGCCAGGATCTCAACAAGCTTCTCTGAATAATTCGAATTATCTTAACATTCCATCTCTCTCTGGTGGACCTCAGTCACCCTTCTCTGTGCCAACCAACTCTGCATTATATAATTCTGCTCTGCATTTGCCGGGCACAAGCCGTGGGTTTCATTACAATACAAACATGTCGCACCTGACCTCACCAAATATCACTCATAATCCACGCCTGCAAAACTTCTGGACGAGCCATGCTGGTCTCCTTCACGGGGATCATTCTATCCTCTTGAACAATGTTTTGCAACATCAATATCAAAACGGATCATTATCACCACAGCTACTATCCCCACAGCAACATCGACTTCATCTTCAAGTTCAACCAGCTTTATCTCATTTTTCACCGCTGAAATCTCAGATATTTAACACCTTTCCTTCACCAGCACATTTGAATAAATATGATAAGAGAGAGTCAAAATCTAAATCAGCCAAAGGCAAACATAGTGTGCGATTCTCCTATCACGGATCTGATTCTAGTAGTCATAGGACTGATTGTAGTTTACCACAATTCAGATCCAAGTACATGACAGCTGAAGAGATAGAGAGTATTCTTAAAATACAGCATGCCACAAACCATGGTAATGACCCATACATAGATGATTATTACCACCAAGCTCGTCTTGCGAAGAAATCATCAGAAATGAGGTCAAAATATCATTTCTGCCCATCCCACCTGAAGGATCAATCATCCCGATCCCGTAATAGTGCAGAATCATGGCCACATCTCCATGTTGATTCTCTTGGGAGAGTTTGTTTTTCTTCTATACGTAGACCCTTCCCTCTTCTTGAGGTTGACCCCCCTCCCTCTGCTTGTGGTGATGGCGGTGCTGAACCAAAAATATCTGAAAAGCCTTTGGAGAAGGAACCCATGCTTGCAGCTAGGGTAACAATTGAGGATGGGCTTTGTCTTCTTCTGGATGTAGATGACATTGACCGTCTTCTACAATTTAGTCAAGCCCAAGATGGTGGTACTCAGCTTAGGCGGAAGCGGCAGATTTTATTAGAAGGGTTAGCAGCCTCTCTTCAGCTTGTTGACCCTCTTGGTAAAAGTGGCAACTCTTCTGGGCTGGCTGCCAGGGATGACATTGTGTTTCTACGCATAGTCTCTCATTCCAAAGGTCGGAAACTGATTTCAAGGTTCCTTCAGCTCATTTTACCTGGGAGTGAGCTTGTCCGAATAGTCTGCATGGCTATCTTTCGTCATTTAAGATTTTTGTTTGGGGGCCTTCCTTCTGATCCAAGTGCAGCTGAGGCTGTTCATAATCTTGCCAAGACAGTTTCTATGTGTGTTGCTGGTATGGATCTTAATTCTCTTAGTGGTTGTCTTGCTGCAGTAGTTTGTTCCTTAGAACAGCCTCCTCTCCGTCCACTTGGGAGCCCTGCTGGAGATGGTGCTTCTGTTGTCTTGAAATCTGTTTTAGAACGAGCAACTCACTTATTAAGTCATCCTAGAGCTGCCAGCAATTTTAGCATGCCCAATCCTGGCCTTTGGCAGGCTTCCTTTGATGCTTTCTTTGGTCTGCTGACAAAGTATTGCGTAAGTAAATATGACAGTATAGTGCAATCAATATTAACTCAAGGCCAGCCAGACATAGAGGTAATTAGGTCAGAGGCTGTGAGAGCTGTAAGCAAGGAAATGCCAGTGGAACTTCTTCGTGCTAGTCTTCCACACACTGATGAGCGTCTGAGGAAGTTATTGAATTTTGATCAGCGACCAATGCTTGTTACTGGATTTAATGCTCATGGTGGAAGCAGTGGACAGATAAATCCTGCATCAGTGCGAGGTTAGCCGAGATTGTGAGGAAGATTCTATAGAAACTTTGATGTTGTACATGCTTTGGTCAAAGGCCATTTAGATCAGATGCTTCTTGTTTGGTGTCAAGAGCAGGGTATGTGTATACCTAAGGCTTCATTTTATTGCCTATTTCCCCCCCTCTCTCTCTCTTCATCTCCCTCTCTCTCTGGGGAATTGGTTAGGTTCTGCCTATTTTGATGAACATTCTAGGTTTGTATAACTGTGTTATGTGAGCTTTATTTTTAATGCTCTTGAATAAGCTCTGGACAGAACTCTTATGGGCAAGTGTTATATATGTACATGTTACTGACATATGGTGGATCCAACCTTTTTCGATTGGCTTCCTCCTATTCCCGTCAAGGTGAACGAGAAAGCAATATTGTCGTCTGTCTAAAGAAACATACAAGTTGAGGAGGAGTCAGTTTTGCAAGTGTGCAGCCAAATGTTTAGTTGAAAACTTGTAATATATTGTCATAATAAGCACATTGTTACAGGATATTTAGATGGCTTAAGATTTCTACCTTCGTCTCTGCATCTCTCTCTCTCTGTATATGTATATTAGACAGTTCATTGCCTTTCTTTCGTGGAAAACAGTATCTATTTCGAGGTGCTTGTCGTTGGATCATTAAAAAGTTGTAAGCTTGCTTCTGGAATTTTTTTAGGAATATGTTTTAGAAAATTTGTTACTTTTCTGGCATGTATGAATTCATATCATGTAACAGTTCAAACAAATTGATCCTAAGGATTGCAATTGCACAGTGCGAATTGTGTTTTAAGCTTAGCTACTTAGAGAAAAAAGACAAAATAATAATAATAATAATAGATAAATAAAAAAATCACATTGCTTATCATCTGTAGCGTTGACAAAAGAGCCTGTTGGAGACTATGACTTTTGAATTTGTAATATAGTAATTATGAAATTTAATAATTGCAGTAAGTGTAAGAAGTTGACGCACAAGCTGCACGTTTCCACATCATCAGTGGGACACAATTAATTACTAAATACTAAAGCAAGTAATTTCTCTTCAAATTGTTTCGGAAAATTATTTAGTTTTTATTTAACGAATCTACAATATCAAATCTCTTGTTCGATACAATAATTAAGCAGCACCTTACAAAATTAAGGAAAAAGATTAAAATTTGTTGATTGGCTTATTCAATGTTTTTCAATTTAATCTACTCTATCATCAATGTTACGTTATATTACAGTGAGATTAATTGACAATCCCAACTTCATTATTAACATATTACTATTAAATTATGTATTTATAATTATGCACGAGCTTGTTTAATTTTCATTATTTTCAAAATATATTTTTCCCCCTTTTTTTTTTAAAGGCACATTTTTCAATGAAATAATATTATATGCAAATTCAAAATGTTTCCTTATTTTTTAACCATCCATTCTTCATCAATCTTCCATTCTAAAATGCATTCGTACAATGAAATGGGACTCAAACGGATCCATAATAATATTCTTTGTCTTTATATAGTACATAAATAATATAAATATTTGTTTTCAATATTTTGACACATTTACTACATACATTTTTTTTTGTCTTGCATTTTTATTATTTCTTTATATAATTGTTTTCAAATACAAATAAGTTTGAAAAAAAAAACTAAAAGTTACCATTCAAACGTCCCTCCTTCCTTCCCCCTCATGACTTGACAAAAACACGTACATTCTATCTCTCTCTCTCCCCTTGATGTTCATATACATATAGTTTATTGTGTATGTGATGGCAACATTTGTGTGTCATCTCCTCATTTTTAGGCTTTGTTTGATCGTAGAAGAACATGGTCCACTTTTCTTCAACTACAACGTTCAACAGATTATCTAAATCATCTCCTCCTACTCCTTGTTCCCATTACACATTTTTCAATTTCAGACTTAATTATTATTAGTTATTATATACATATAAACTGTCTTCAATTACTCTTCTTTATTTCTATATATCTCTCCAGTTCAGGTATTTATTATAGCCCTTTTCATGTACAAATGTCAGTTTCCAAAATTTATGCTTCTATCAGTTTTCTTTTGTGAAGATTTGATTTTGTCTGAACAAAATATTTGTATTAAGTCGATGCGAAAATTGGGTTTTTTCTCTTATGTTCTTTTCATTGATCTTTTGAATGTTTTATTTAAGAATAAGTGAGAAAACTCGTTTCCGTTTTGTTTTGTTTCCTCGGTTTCTCCGACTGAGAAAAGTCCGTCCGTAATATTTCTGAAGAATTAGAATTTATCATCTGATTCTGTATCAACATCGGAGATTTAAGGTTGTTTCCTTGTGGGATCATTTTGCTTATTAACGTTTCCCCCCCTTTGAATTGATACAGAGTGGATCATAGATATTCAAGGTTATCATCGTTAATTCTACCTTCGATTGTTGTTTACTTTCTTGAGAAGTGACAATTCTGTGTTAACTAATAAGAAGAAACATTTATCTTTTGCTGCTTCATCAATTTCAAGGTATATACTCTAATCTAATTATTGGTTCCATTGCATCTTTCTCATTTTAGAATTCTGCTCGACCTTGAGATTTCTTACACGTGTTGTACTTATATGGCAAGTTTAGTACAAAGGATTGCATAAGAAGCTAAAATCTTATTTGTTATACTATCCAATCCTAACCAGTATTGCATACCAAACATGCACATAGTAAATTCGTCAATACCGACATCACAAATTTTCGTCATCAAATTGGATTTTTCTCAAATTAAATGTCTGATTCTGTACTAGAAGATCTTTAGATTCTTGGTACCAAACAATTTGGTTTACATTGTTTGGTTCCTAGTCTCAAAACAAGAAAGGGATGTAGAAATTTTTTTCTCGAGTTGAGAGATTAATTATTCTTCATCCTATTCTTCAAATCAGAATATCAGCATTCTTCCACTATAATATTACTTTTATCAAGAAATGGTAAGAGCACAAACTAAAAGAGTACAAAAATCTTTGATTTCACATTTTTTTGGTTAACAAGGAATTAAATCTGCATTTACAGGGATGGACTTTATGGAGACGAAGCGAAGGAGCAACTTCACTAGGAAAATTTTCTTAGCTGCTGGCATTACTGCACTTTTTATTTTTCTTTTCAAGCGAACACCTGATACTAGTACCTCTACCAAGGTATGCCTCAAATTCCAACTGTCAACGAAAGCCTGCTTTAATTATTTCTGTGTTATGAATGTCGAAGAACATTTACAGTCTGTTTTGTAAGATAGTTCTGGACAGTATTAAAGAGGAAAAAGAATCTACAATCTAATTTATAGATTTGTTTAAGTTCTTGACAGTAAATCATAGGATCCTGCAATTGTCTTACTTCTTTAGACAACGATAAGTTGTTCCAGATCATAAACTTCTCTCAATATGACGTTATTGAATTTCATCTGTGCATCTTCAGTTCTCTCAACATGAGCCTGGTGTAACGCATGTGTTAGTAACTGGAGGTGCAGGCTATATAGGTTCTCATGCTGTCCTTCGGCTTCTCAAGGATTCATATCGTGTAACCATTGTGGTATGTCCATTTAAAAATATACGGTGGAATTTCATTTCATGTATTCCGAATGAATGTGAAATTATCCGTATTCTTGAAAACGGGTTTTTTTATCATATTTGGCAGGACAACCTTTCCAGAGGGAACATGGGAGCTGTTAAAATCCTCCAAGAACTTTATCCTGAGCCTGGGAGACTTCAATTTATATATGCTGATCTAGGAGATGCAGCATCAGTATCCTATTACAATTTCTTGCATGTCTACAAATTAATTAGCTCTCTTAAAATAAAATCAAGTTTTTTTTGTCAATATCTTCTTTAACTTCTATATCAGGTAAATAAGATTTTTAGAGAGAATGCATTTGACGCCGTCATGCATTTTGCGGCTGTTGCTTATGTTGGTGAAAGTACAGCCGAACCTCTAAGGTATTTTGTACTTTTCGATTTCCAGCCCTTAATCAGTTGCAGGCTAAGGGTAATAATGCCTGTTATCACTTGGAATGAAGAAAACAAATTTAGTTATATGATGATTGCTTTTGTGGAGACTTTCCATTATCCATTCATAGAGAAATTTGCGTAGGTCGAGGGTCACAAGGGCCAGACACGACCTGTCTGGGTGCTGCTGCGACTAGGCCGGGCCACCATGGCCCTTATTGACACCCATATACCTTGCTTGAGTCGAAAGGCCTCAATCTTTGCCATTTGAGCATTATAAAACTTATTGACTTGCTAGGGTACTTAAGTTGTTCCGTGCCTTCTGGGTAGCTTTTGTCCCTCCACTAAACCCAGTACAATTCTTGGTCTGATTGTCGATGCCTCATCTGCCATTGCTACATGTTTCTTATACCAGTACCGTGTGATCTGAATGCAGGTATTATCATAATATTACCTCAAATACCTTGTTAATAGTGAAGGCAATGGCTACTCATGGTGTAAAGACATTGATCTATTCGAGCACTTGTGCAACATATGGAGAACCGGAAAAGATGCCAATCACAGAAATTACTCCTCAAGTTAGTGCTCAATATGCTTCTATCTTGCCTTTCATATTCATAATTTTCAATTAGTTGAAGTTGGTTAGAAAAGATCAGCCGATTAACAGTTTTGAAACTTCAGGCCCCGATCAATCCATACGGAAAAGCCAAGAAAATGGCTGAAGATATTATATTGGACTTCTCAAAGACTTCCGACATGGCTGTCATGATCTTAAGGTTTGTACATCCTTAACAGCACGGACTATTAGTTATCCTAAACGGAATTGGTGATTTCTTTAGTAGGCAAATTTCTTAAAACACAAAACATAGTAAGAGTAATGACCTCTATGTGGGCATGTGGTGATCAGGTACTTCAATGTTATTGGCTCCGACCCTGAGGGAAGACTGGGAGAAGCTCCACGACCAGAATTGCGTGAACAAGGACGTATTTCAGGAGCTTGTTTTGATGCAGCCAGAGGAATAATTTCGGGATTAAAGGTGCATATTTTTCTTTTTTATGGTTGTTTAACAAAACTAGGCGAATAATTTGTGCACAATCAAAGTGCTTAGAGTGCATTTTTTAGTGCAAGAAATTTCGTTCTGAATCGTAAAATAGGATTATTTAACGAGAATCATTAGCGTTTTCAACTTAAACATCGAGAGTAGACAAGATAAAATCCTCATTTCACCTCAAACCCTTCTCAACTTTTGATTCAAGAAGATGTCAAAATTTGTGATTGCAGATAAGAGGGACTGATTACAGCACACCAGATGGAACTTGTGTGAGAGACTATATTGATGTCACTGATTTGATTGATGCACATGTTAAAGCCTTAGCCCATGCGAAACCGGGCAAAGTTGGTATTTACAATGTAGGCACTGGTAAAGGCAGTTCAGTAAAACAATTTGTGGAAGCATGTAAGAAGGCTACTGGTGTGAGCATAAAGGTAGATTACCTAAGTCGTCGTCCAGGGGATTATGCTGAAGTATACAGCGATCCTTCGAAGATCAATAACGAACTAAGTTGGACAGCAAAGTACACAAATCTTGAAGAAAGCTTAGCAATTGCTTGGAGATGGCAAAAGACACACATAAATGGTTACAACAATTGAGAGGCTTAGTTATGGAGTCAGTTCCATTTTGTTATGGTTTTAGTAGATTAGTTTCTATGCTATACATACAAGTTGTTTCGTTGTATGTCGTCCAACACATCAATGTTGGGTCGAGCTGATTTCGTGAATTTATATCTAAGACATTGATTAATCATGCAATCTTAGCAAGATGAATTAAGCTAGTTGTACAACTTGGTTGACAATGTATGTGTTGAAAAGATCATTGTTACTAATTTCAAAAATAATTTTTTCAAATGAATGAATATGATGTCTATCAACTCACAAGTTGTCAACCAAATTGTACAAGTAGCATGAATGCAGCAAGAGATACACTAAAAGGAAGACAATGACGTGGAATTATTCTTAAACACTCGTCCTTAATCTTGATAAGAAATCCAATAGTTCAACAGAATTACTAAGATTTCAATCATTCTTCAAAATCTGATATAAATTGAACTAAAGAGATACTTTAATATATTTTTTCTTTTTTAATAATGTTCATTCTCGTAGAATCATGTCACAAAAACTTTAGTCTTCGTTTGGTAAACAAATTTATATAATTATTTATAAATTTAGTTAAAGATAAATATTAATTTTAATCGCATATTCATAAATGTTCGTGGAAATCGATATTATTCTTCGAATCATTTATAAATTGTAAAACGGAGGCATAATTTTTGAAGTCTTAATGATGGGGTGTAATAGAGGTGCCAATTGGGTAAACTAGCCTAGAGCCCCGAGCTGTGCAGGACATGGGGGGTCCGGGCTAGCCACTTTCCTTCATTTAAATTTGTTTTGACTTTTTTTTTTTTTAATTACACCAATTAGCCTTTTTTATCGAAAAAGAATAAAATAAACCCTACTTTATGGATTACACAATACACCGTTGTTTAGTATGTATTTACATTTTCCGTTAAAAATAAGTAAATAAACCAAAAAATTCATAATTGAAATCGATCCATCTATATCATATCATGTAACACTTTACCTATCAATTTTTTTAGTTACGTTTTTATTCTCCAGAAATTTAATTAATATTTCATTTGAATTTTTTTTTTTTTTTTCCTTTCTCATTCATATATCCCTCCTTAAATTAAGCCCACTATTTGGTTTGAATTAAAATTCAATTTAAATCTCGAGTTAAAGTCAACAATTAATTTTAACAAAACATTTTGTGGACATAATTTTTAAACTACAAACTTTATCAATATCTATCAAAATCTACTCAAAATCTTATTTTAATCTGTATCAAACAAAGGCTAACATTCAGTCAATTCCTCTCACTACATCATATATGTGTATGTAAATCAATTTTTATTGGTGATTTCGGATGGGTTTATGAACAACGATATCATTGGTTATGATTCGATATGCCTCCATCAATGATTACAACAATAATATTGTTGACAGTCAATGATATTGCTCAGTATATGATCCTCGTAAAGAAGTTGAAATTGTTGGTGTCATAAGTAATAAATAACTTTTTTAGGGGCCAATTAAATGGAGCATAGGATCACTTTGGAGTGCAATTTCGGTCTACCAACAATCTTTTGGATGGAAACATCGAGAGGTCTTTCTGGTGCACATTTGTTAAAAAGTTTGAAATTTAATTGCTAAGATTAAAAGGTTTAGGATCGCATGACATACTTTTAAAATGTTTGGAGCAATTTTTCCAGAAAGGAATTTGGATAGTCAAGTCGTCCATATTGCCTTGACCCGCCCGGGTCTTAACAAGCTCATAAATTGATAAACCTAGCTTAGCTTGCTATCCAGAAGATCGGCTCTACCTGATTACAAGTCCATTTGGCATGACTTTTGAGAAGTTAAAAAGAACTTTTGACATCTAAAAACTACTTTTGGATCAATTTGATAATTTTATGGGAGTGTCTTTTTCTAATTAGAAGAGTTTTTAGAGAAAGTTGGTCCACTATAATTTTCTCTAAAATTACTTTTCAAATAAGAATATGCCAAACATGCATATATATGCAAAGCCAGTCCCCAAGACTTTGTTGGTCCATTTGGGTAGACGCTTATTCAAATTTTTTACTTTCTACCTTCAGCTTTCTGTTTAAGGGAAGAAATCGTACATAGAATGAAAATGAAAATATTGACCAATTTATAAGTGTTCTTTTTTACTTTCTACCTTTAGCTTTCTGGATGAAATCATACATCGAATGAAAATGAAAATATTGACCAATTTATAAGTGTTCTTTTTTACTTTCTACCTTTAGCTTTCTATTAAGGGATGAAATCATACATCGAATGAAAATGAAAATAATGACCAACTTATAAGTATTTGGATTACTTTTCTTAACAAGATTGACCTTTTAAGTTAGAATTCAAAGCATGAAATCTCAAGTCTTAACACAGTATCAGAGTCTATTAAACTCCAGCAAGTATTTTAGTTCGATTAAGACTTAAAAATGAGCATATGAATTTCAACCTCGTTAAGAGTAGTAGCTCAAACGCTTATAAATTTGTATATATTTTTATCTTTATTAGATATATGATTTTTATCCCTTAACATACCCTTTGAAATGATGCCTCATTTGAACAAATCAATCTTGAAATTCGTGTGCTCATTTTTTGAGTCTTAAACAGATTGAATTGATCATTAGAGTTTAATAGACTCTGATACCATGTTAAAACTTGAAATTCAATTTTAAAAGGTCAATCTTATTAAAAGAAATAATTTAAACACTTATAAATTTGTTTATAGTTTTATCTTTAGTTGATATGAAATTTCATACCAAACATGTTCTACTAACTCGAGTGACGTCCAATTTAGGTGGGTCCTAATCATTTTTTGTTTGCAGTAACGTGTTAAAATTAAGTGCCATTCATTCACAATTTTACTTCCATGGACCAAAATCCAACTTTTCCGCGGAAGAAATATGCCATTCATCCTACAACTTTCCTTAATGCCCGTTCAACACTATTTTGGACATTGTTTTTCTTGAAACCTCCAATATTTTCTCAAAATTTGGTGCCAAATTCTAAAAAGAGATAATGGCTCTACATTTGAGCAGTGCATGTTTCTGTACTTTTAGTCGGAATAAAATTAGTACAGTTAAAGCTGTGGCTTCTGGGCAGGAAAGTACTGTTCTGAAGACCGATGAAGAGAAATTGAAGTTGGGTGGTTCTGAACTGAAGGTGAGCAGGCTTGGGATTGGGGCCTGGTCATGGGGTGACACCAGTTACTGGAACAATTTCGATTGGGATGGTAATTTCCACTCCAATGTTATCTCATGTGTTAAGATTGTGTTACTTCGATTATTACTTCATTCAACCCATAAATCATGGTTATCTTTAGTGCCTGTGAATGTGTGATGTAATTGAATAGTATATAACATTATCTTGTGGTGTTTTATAAGTCGTAAAAGAGGTGGTGTTATAATTGTAACATTGTATTGAAAACAAGAATGGGTTTCGCTTAGAAAATTTGTTAGAAACATTGAATTTGGTATACTTTTTGATTGAATTACATGCTTGTTCCACTCACTCGAATTAAAATTTAATGTACTCTTGTGCTCAGAAAGTAAATTATTCCGTGTATGAATTTCTGCCATATTCAGCCTAAATTTCTGTCTCTTTGTAGATGAGTGGCTATGGTGGTTGTAGATAGTTTTTGGAAGTGAATTAGTCTAGTTGTACCAACCCATATCAAGGAATGCAGGTTGGCTCGGTCCACAGAGACCAAAGACCATTTTCCAATAATAGACAAGGGGGATGTATGAAAAATGAATCAAGAGGAAATTTGCACATATTTATGTTTTTCATGTGCTTCTAGTTGGAAAAGGATTTTCTGCAGATTCCTCGCTTCTTTTAACTAAGATAGAATCAGGGTGATGGAAGTGGCCACCCTAAACACGTTGAACATTACTTTTGATAATACAAATGACTGGATAATAGGGATGAAAGTGGCTAATGGGGGAGATGATGAGAGTTCAAATCCTAAGCCAACTACTTGATACTATAAAGATACTGGCTTTCTTCATGTAATACAAGTGTACCATCAACTTCAACTCTCAGAACTCTCTGATTGTAATTACTAATTACGTTTCTGGAGGTAATGGCAGTTGCTATCCACATGGAATTTAGTAGTTGAGGCTTTTGTTTATCAGCAGAAATAGGGAGAAATGTCGTCTTTCATGTGAAGTAGAATTCTTCCGTACTTTCTTAAGGCCATTAGCAAAATACAGTCCTTTGCGAACAGATCGTATTTTTCCTTGCTGCTAATCAAATACTGACTTACTTCTATCAAATATGGTGTCATTACAAACTATAATTAGTGGCATCATTTTACATTATGAAGTCATAAGCAATATGCCATTGCAGGTTACTTAGATTGTCTACTGTTGAAGGTGAGTGTTTGATTCACAGTGAATCTTCATTTATGTGAACATTGTTGTTATGATAAATATATTTTCACCATGCCACTTCTTATCTCTTATATTTGAAGGATGTGTTTCATAATTGTTTTCGTCACTAGAATTGTAGTCATATTCTTAAGGTATTAGAATGGACATTTTCTTTCCTTTTCTTTCACAGTTTTCCTTTTTGTTAATTTCTTTACTTTCTCGTTTCTACATTGTATGTGTCCTCCTTGCCCTCAATCCCACCCAATTTTTTAAAATATGGCTTGGCCTGTTTTCTTGTCTGACTGATATTCCATATAAAACAACTAAGCTATTCCATATAAAACAACTAAGCATCATTTCTATACATATGGGGTCGGCCACATGAATTCTTTATGATATTTTATTTTCCTATTTGCCATTTGCCTGGTCAGTGCTTTTTTCTTTTTGAGTGCAAGTACAAGTGCAGGGGTTGTGGAAGTTGTACTGTTGGTTCCGAGAGGGGATTGTCGCACTTTTCGTGTGAACTCTCCCTCTTCCTCTCTGTATGTAATGTGTTTTCGGCTGATGTTCCTCTTTGTTTTGTTTCTTATAATCATCAACAAATAGTCAACTTTCTTTCTCCTCTTGTGATGCTGACAGACAGAAAAATGAAGGCTGCCAAGGCCGCTTTTAATGCCAGTGTTGACTGTGGTATAACATTAGTTGATACAGCTGAGGTTTATGGCTCAAGGGTGGGAAACTGGTTATATTTTGTGTTTTTTTCATGTATTCAGTTAACACGTGTGATCCCATGAAACTTGTTGCCTGTGCTTGCAGCTTGCATTGGGTGCAGAAAGTTCTGAAACACTGTTGGGAAGGTAACTTGAGACACATTTTGATAGTTGAAATTTCAGGACATTGTTTTCCAGTTTTCTTCAATTTTGTAGTTCTTGTAATTCGAGTTGCCATATTTGTTAAGATTCATCAAGGAAAAGAAAGATAAGAATCCAGATATAGAAGTCAATGTTGCGACCAAATATGCAGCATTACCATGGAGGCTCGGTCGCCAGAGTGTTATTTCTGCTCTGAAGGATTCTCTTTGTCGTCTTGGACTGTCTTCTGTGGATCTCTATCAGCTCCACTGGTCTGCTTCTTTAACTTTCCAAATACCAGTCTTCCTATTCTAATCTGTAGTACATACATACACGTATTGAAGCAATTTGTTATCTGATGAACATTTCAGGCCAGGAGTATGGGGAAACGAAGGTTGTACACTCTCACTCAATGACTGATCTGATATAGTAACAAAATTTCAGAATATGCATGTTTAAGTTCGAGAGGGCTTAGCATATTGAGAACCATTTTTCAGGATATATTGATGGTCTAGCAGATGCAGTGGAGCAGGGTCTTGTGAAGGCTGTTGGAGTATGCAACTATAGTGGTATATTTCTTGAAAGCAAAGATACATACATACATACATACATACACATACATACATACATACATACAGACAGTAGTTGAACCATTGTATATAATTGATGTATCCTAAGTTCATACAGGTTAATGACCAGAACCCTATTGAAGGGGACACTCTTCAAATTCCATCAGCTGCATAACATTGTCTTTTTTACATCTCGTTGTCAAAACTCTTTCTCTATTCTTTTGGGTGGGAAAATCATAAGTGATTTTAGACTCGTGTTGCTTTTTCTGCAATTTTTCTTCATTTATGTGAAAATGATTGAACTGGTTTCTTAATCACCTTAAATTTCCTTCCAACTCAAATTTGAATGGGCCATTTCAGTCAGCTTGTAATGATTGTCCAATGACAAATCAAATTCCAATATTCTTTGCTTTTGTCTACTCATGTTATTCTCTCGATCTTTTGAATCACTGCAATATCCTCGATGGATATTTCTGTTACTTTCGTTTATGAAATCATGGATGAATCTGGAAAAGATTCCTACTCATTCTTCTCTTAAATGCAACCTTTGACTGATGACGCCATATCTGATTTTAGAGAAGCGTCTTCGTGATGCATATAACCAACTTCAAAAGAGAGGTATTCCTCTGGTTTCCAACCAAGTAAATTACAGTCTCATATACAGACTCCCAGAGGAGAATGGTGTCAAAACTGCCTGTGAAGAACTTGGGATCACTATAATCGCTTATTCCCCAATTGCTCAAGGTTAAAACCTGATCCTTTCTTCATCTGATTTTTTTCTCACAATTTATGCTTATTTCTGCATCCTTATGTAACTTTCATAGCCATCTACTGAACATGTAGTGTTTGCATAACTTTTTTAAGGGGAGAACTGACATGAACTTAATTAAACAATGGTTGACACAGTCAAAACACTGATTCGTGCATATTAAATTTTCTTTGTTTCTTTTTTTATTTTGGTTCCTTTTGGTATTGCAATTGTTTTGGGGATTCAAAACATATTGTAAACCCTCTAATATTGGACTATTTGGATGCAGAAATTCTCTGCTATATTTTACGAGAGAGAACCTTTAATGTGAATAGTTATTGTTTCGATATACTTGATTTTATTTCACTTTACCATGTTTGGTCATAGCTCTTTGGCATCCGGAATTGCATTTCCACCAAGTTCTGAAATTGTTAAAAAACTGGTTTTGCAGAAGATCGTACAAAAGCTGTTGTGTTTATAATTGAGTTGCAAAGTTCCTTAAATTACTGAAATAAAATACTGAGAATTAGAAAAATTACACCATCTCTGAATTTGCATAACAAAATACTATTAAAAGGGAACCGACCTAGGTTGAATTTCTTTGTACTTCACTTGAGAAAATCAATTTTGCCTGCCCTTCGCACTGTTTGTATTTCCATTGTAGGTTACCTTTCCCTAGAGGGAAACGCCATTTCTCATGACAGTCTCTTTTATTATTACTCTATGTGTCATAGATAACGAAAGGTAAATATCAAATGGCTGATCTTACCACTTCTTCTGATGCCAATGGATTTCTTTATTCATTTTCATTTCTTTTTGGTTTATTGATTTTTGAGGGAGGGGTGATTTTCAATTCCACACTTATTTTTATAGCTTCAATCTACCTTGACTAAACTTAAGAGGAGGATTCAGGATTATTTTTCTTCTCTCACTTAGCCTCTGAGCTGTCTTGACATATATAGGTGCTCTGACGGGGAAATACACTCCAGATAACCCTCCTTCTGGTCCTAGAGGACGGATTTATACCCCCGAGTTCCTGACAAAGGTTAGTGATATCAATGCACTAGTATGTTTTACATACAAGTTTTCTACTCAGTTCCCTATATTACTTTTGCTTACCTGCAGTTACAACCTCTGATAAATCGAATAGAAGAGATTGGACAAAACTACAATAGAACTCCAACTCAGGTTTGTTCTCAAACTTTAGCATAATCAACCTGGGATATATCGATCACTTCAAAGAAGAATATTATTATATGCCAATTACTAAGCTAGTGAATTTACGATGTCAGATGCTTATTTTCGGCAATTCCTTTAGATTTGTCCATGATAGTTTAGTTCCTTTAAAAGAAAATTTTAAATAAAATACGCTACATTTCCAATAATCTAGTGTGGTCCAGTGTTACATTATTAAGGTTTCAATCTATACATTTTTTCTTTACTCTTACAGTTTTATCAACTACAGTAAAGTCCCAAAAAAAAATCTGCGACAGATATCTGAAGGGGCAGAAGGGGGTCCTGGCCCCCCCCTAAACTTTAGACCTTTAATTTCTTGCCAATAAGGTAGATACAGCCCAGTGGTAAAGGTCTCTTATTTTGGCCCAAACGCGGTAAACTTTAGACCTTTAATTTCTTGCCAATAAGGTAGATACAGCCTAGTGGTAAAGGTCTCTTAGTTTTGGCCCAACCGCTGCAATCAATTTTTACTACTTTTCTTTGGAAAATTATTGCAGTTAGTCCTTTGGCTTTGACACCTCTAGAAATTCAACCCAAACCATTATTGCATAACTCTAGCGTTATATTTCCTCGCTCGAGATGCACAAATTAATTTTTTGATGGGTAAAGTAGGGAAACAAATTTTATTTGTATTTCCTTGCCCAAGTAATCAAAAGTGGATTATTTTATATTTCCTTACCAAAATTTATGATCGAAATATGTAGTTCTATTTTTTTTTCTTTATATGTCGATCTCTCTGCCAACTATCGCAATGCCACCAGCAGTCCACTAGCGTATTGCCGACGACCGCCATAGGCCCCCAAACCAAAAGTTTGGCTCTGCCATTGGATATCTGTGAAAACAGTAAACTAATACACCTGTATGTTTACTAGTTTTATTTCTCTTCACAGGTTGTCCTCAACTGGTTAATCGCCCAGGAGAACGTTGTGCCAATACCCGGGGCCAGAAATGCAGAGCAGGCTACAGAGTTTGCTGGTGCACTCGGGTGGAGACTCAGTACCGAAGAAATTGATGAGCTCCGTTCCATGGCATCAGAAATCAAACCTGTCATAGGATTCCCAGTTGAGAAGTTCTAAGTTTTGCAAACGTGTACATGTCTATAGCTGGATTACAACTTGGGCAATATGTCAAATGGATTTTTTTTTTCGAGTATTACATGTATATGCTGATTCTTGGCAGAATGGTTATTGCATATATGAGACCACAGATGTTGCATGTTTGTTCTCTTTGTGCAAGTACAGTATGTTGCGTGTTTGTTCTCAATATTATTTTATAATTAGATTTTTCGTGGCCGGCCACAACATTATGCAATAATTTGAAAATCACTCAAAAGAAATTGAAATTCAAACGTCAGACAAATTCTCAAATTTAGCTTCGAAGTCGAGGGTGCCATCCAAAGGTAACAACAATCGGTTTATTGAAAGCAAATAGAAATATTGGAAAAATACTTTACAAGTAGTATCCACTTATTTTACAATTTATTTTTATCTATTTATAGTTAAACCGTTTATATATACTTCTCAAATGGGGGGCGAAAAAGGAAGGAAAGAAAATGAAGTGAATAATACATTTAAAATACTCAAATTTTCACTTTTGAAGTAGCACTAGTAATTCGACTAATTTCATAGACGATTTCCATTCAATTATTAAAATGGCCCATGCAATACATGTGGAGGAGAATTGTAGTAAGACTACAGTAATTAAAACACAAATGATTTTAATAAAAATAAATGAAGGAAAAAAGTATGCACTCCATTCTCGAGCTAACTACTTTAGAAGAAAGATCGTGAAGTCAAAAGGTGGATACTCTCTTAATTCTTTAATTATTTTGAAAGATTGTGGAGGAATTACTTAAATGACTTGTGTGAATGAATGAATTTAAGTAATTATGAATGTAGAGGAAGAAAGTAAGGGGTCGTTCTCTTCGTGTTTCAGTTTTTAGTTTTAAGTTTTGAATTTATTTTGGATTTTATATTTTGAGTATCCATTTTGATATTACTGAAAACGCGTTATTTTTGTTATTTTCAAAAATTAAAAAAAAATGAAATTTTGACTTAGTTTTAACTGAAAATCACCAAAACGACTTTTTTTGCGTTTTCTGTTTTCTTTGTAAATTTTAAACTCGTTTTTGGAAATTCATTTCTAAAAATAGGTAAGTAAACGTGTTTTTAGTGTTTTCGAAAACTGAAAATTGAAAATGGCCTGAAAACAGTAAAAAAAACAAATCATAATCTTTCCGATCAAAATGTTAGTATTGATCATTAATTACGATAACAAATATTGTTACATCATTTTATCCCTTTAATAGGCTCAAATTCTTAAACGGAACGGCTTCATAGAAGCAAATTATTAAGTAGAAATTACATCACATACACCTTTTATATAAAATATTCATACTTTATCTTACATGATTTTTTTTTTTTTTTTTTTTTTTTTTTTAATACTGAATTGTAAAAGTAAAAATGGTAATTCTTAAATCACATCTCTCAAAAAATTATACCATAAAAAAACTGCATATATTTCTCATGATCTCATCCCACAAGTTTAGCGTTTAATTATCCTTCCAAGGCATAATATCCCACTCAAAGTATTATTTATTTATATTTAACCACTAACANTTTTTTTTTTTTTTTTATCTTTAATACTGAATTGTAAAAGTAAAAATGGTAATTCTTAAATCACATCTCTCAAAAAATTATACCATAAAAAAACTGCATATATTTCTCATGATCTCATCCCACAAGTTTAGCGTTTAATTATCCTTCCAAGGCATAATATCCCACTCAAAGTATTATTTATTTATATTTAACCACTAACATTTCAATATTTCCTCGTAGAGTAATGCTATTTAGTCCCACGGGGATTACAACCACAATCTAGATGTCGTTAAATCATAGGCTAAATAAAAGGTGAAATTA
>CAIGRN010012985.1:0-12359 GCA_903798345.1 Fraxinus anomala
AAAAAAAAAAAAAAAATCCATTAATATGTCTAATAATTTATGTTCATTTATCTAAACACTCTAAAATAAGCTAGCATAGCATTTAACAATTGTAAGTGAAACTAACGAAAGTGAAATTGTTCTTTACTAGTACAAAATATTAATGTTGGCTTCTAATAAATGTTCACGAGATGCTTGTATGGAATTTTGAAGACAAATATGAAAAGAAGTAAAGTAGAAATTATGAAAATTTAGAGTTAAGAGGAAATAAAATGTGGTTGAAATGGAAGAGTTGTTGGTTTATTTGAAATTTGAATCGGGTTTACTATGAACTATTATTTTGCAGTTGAAAGGATATTCATGTCTTTCGACTTTTGATTATTTTAGTAGTCTTGATAAGGGTAATTTAATCTTTTACTGCGACATACGCATTTAAGACTTAAATTTTGTAGATTAGACTATTGAGTGAATTGACAAATTCGACTAAACTCTTTTGCCAGTTATGAAAGATCCCATTTGAATTTGCTCCCAAGTAATGAGAATGATACGTATTCAAATAACAAAACCGGAAAGGGGAAAAACAACTGACATTGGTTCTGTTAAAAGAACTGAGGTAAAAGATGGGATAGATTACTGTTCAAAGTGTGTATATATATATATATATATATATATATATATATATATATTTTCTTATTTTTAATCACATATTTTTCAATAAAATAATATTACATGCAAACTCAAAATTATTCACTATTTTTTAGTTATATATTCTCCATCAAAATATTATTAAAAAATGCAATTTAAGGAGGAAAAAAAAGGACTTAAANTGTTCAAAGTGTGTATATATATATATATATATATATATATATATATATATATATTTTCTTATTTTTAATCACATATTTTTCAATAAAATAATATTACATGCAAACTCAAAATTATTCACTATTTTTTAGTTATATATTCTCCATCAAAATATTATTAAAAAATGCAATTTAAGGAGGAAAAAAAAGGACTTAAACAGGCTCTTATTTTATAAACCTCATAAATAATATTTTAACGTTACATCCAATTAATGGACAGAGATTTGAATCAGAATCAAATTGCTACAAATAACAAGATGAACAACTCAATACCGAAAATAAAAAAATTGCACGACCCACTAATTAGTCATTAAATCGATATTAATGATCTCTCTTATGTTACTATTCTCCAATTATCCCATTTCCTCAAATTTATATTTTAATCATTTCACTTATGAGTTCAAATTTTCTAGTATAAAGACAGATTGTTGTGGTGAGTTCAAATTCAACTGGAGTTTTAAGTAATATGGGACAACAATGGAAGCGGGAGAGAATGGCGAAAAGATGAACACGAGTCTGATGTTGTACCACTATCATCCTATGTTACAAACCCATCAAAAGGTAATGGAACCAACTCCGAGTCTCACTCTGTTCAACTATCTGCTTGAATTGTTAGGAATTTGATGATGTGATATGACGCGATATGAAGTATAGATCACACAAATAAATAAGTAAGAACAAAATTTAAAAGAAAAGCAAACAAGAATATGAAATTGGCAGAGAAACTGAATATTTTATTAACAACCAATGGAGAAAAAAATATAATTTCTGCAACTTCATGTCTATAAAACTGAATGAAGAGTCTACTATTTATAGAAGGCTTGTCCAAACCCTAAACTTAACCTAAAATATGGAAACTAGGTCAAAAATCGCGTAAAATCGAAAAAGAAGGAAATAAATACACGATCGCTCGAGCGATAAGCAAGCGACATCCTGTCGCTCGAGCGACAACTCTCATGAATGGTGATAATTTTTTTGCATTGGTCTCAATCGGTTCGCATGTACTTCCAGGGGTGTGAGAAGATGGACTATTTGACTGGTTAAAAAACAGCCCCTGCAGAAGATGATCCGGCCTATGCAACTTTGGATGCTGCAAATTCCATGATCATGACATGGCTAGTGAACTCCATGGAAGAGGATGTTAGTTCTAACTATATGTGCTATGTAATGGCACAAGAGCTTTGGGAGAATGTGAACCACATGTATTCAGATTTGAGTAATCAATCTCAAATCTTTGAGTTGACCTTCTAACTTGGTGAGATGCGTCAAGGAGAGGACATTGTCACCAAGTATTTTAACTCTATGAAACGGGTGTGGCAAGATCTTGATCTATTCAATACCTATGAATGGAAATATGTGGAAGATAGCAATAATCACGAGAAAATTGTTGAGGACAATCGGATTTTTAAATTTCTTGCTGGCCTCAACATTGAGTTTCATGGAGGAGAATTAATGGAAGACAGCCCCTTCCTTCAATTGTTGATGTCTTTTCAGAGGTAAGGAGAGAGGCGAGTCGAAGGAATGTGATGCTAGGCAAGAAAGGACCTGGTGGTGGTGTTGAAACCTCTGCCTTAGTGGCTGTTAATGCAAAGTCCAGCAAAGCCATAACTTACCAACGCAGGAATGATGACAAACCATGGGACTGATGTGATTATTGCAACCAACCACGCCACCCCCAGAGACTTGCTGGAAACTTCATGGCAAACCAGCAAATTGGAAAAGCAGAAAACCTGGTGACGAATCTCGAGCTTTCCCTACTACCAATGAGGCCGAGGTCAGCCCATTTACTAAAAAGCAAATAGAGCATCTCTTTACACTGCTAAAGTCCAATTTATCATCTGGTATTCCTAGTGCTACTTTGGCTCAAACTGGTAATGAACCTAATGCTCTATCTTGTTGTCTAAATTCATCCGCTCCTTGGATAATTGATTCAGGAGCTTCTGATCATATGACTAGTTCTTCACATTTATTTAAATCTTATTCACCATGTTCTGGAAATGAAAAGGTTAGAATTGCAGATGGTAGGTTTTCATCGATTGCAGGTAAAGGCTTAATAAAAATCTCAGAAAGAATAGATCTTAAATCTATTCTTCATGTTCCTAAACTTACCTGCAATCTCTTGTCAGTAAGCAAATTATCCAAGATTCTAATTGTTGTGTTACCTTCTTTGAATACCATTGTACTTATCAGGACTGGAGCTCGGGGAAGACGATTGGCAATGCTAGGATGATAAATGGTCTCTACTATTTTGATGATAATCTATCTTGTAATAAAAAAGCTCTAGGCTTTAGTAGTATCAGTTCTATCCCAGTTTGTGAACAAATAATGGGCTGGCATTGCAGATTTGGCCATCCCAGTTTTTCCTATCTACAACATTTATTTCCATCATTGTTTAAAAATATAGACCCAGCATCTTTTCAATGTGAAAGTTGTTTTTTGTCCAAAGTCATCGCGCAACCTATCTTCCTAAACCTTATCGTGCATCAAAACCATTCTATTTATTTCACAGTGATGTGTGGAGACCTTCAAAGGTTACTAATATGTCAAGAAAGAGGTGGTTTGTGACATTTATAGACGACCATACTCATCTTTGCTGGATTTATCTAATGCATGAGAAGTTTAAAGATTTTTACAGTATGGTTGAAAAGCAATTTCAAACAAAAATTAATATAATTCAATCTGACAATGGAAAGGAGTATTTTAATAAAGTTTTGAAATCTTTTTTACAAGAAAAAGGTATTTCTCATCAATCTTCGTGTCATGATACCCCTCAACAAAATGGAATAGCCGAGAGAAAAAATAAACATTTACTTGAAGTAGCCCGTGCAATAATGTTTTATATGAATATTCTAAAATATTTATGGGGAGATGCTATTTTGACTGCATGAATGCCTACACGAGTTCTACAGTATATCATTCCATTAGATTGCTTGAAAAAGGAATTTCCAGACTTTAGAATTAATTCAGCATTACCTTTAAAGATTTTTGGTTGCACAGTTTTTGTTCATACCAAACAAATTTCGGTCTACATTAGATCCGAGAGCTGAAAAATGTGTCTTTTTTGGATATGCTCCTAACCAAAAAGGGTATAAATGTTTTAACCCCCAAACAAAAAATTTCCGTATGACTATGGATGTCATTTTGGAAAATGCTCCATTTTTTTCCAAAAATTTTCTTCAAGGGGAGAACATTGGTGAAGAAGAAGATAATTTTTTGGAAAATACCTGCACCTTTACCCAATAAGTAGTTGATTTTTCCTCTCAAGACTCCAAAACATTTCCCACCAAATCCTCTTCACAAATCAATAATTTTTTTCAGGAAAAAGAAAACAACTTTCAAGATTCTGATATTGACAAATCATGTTTGTTACCAACAGAGAAGGATATACTGCAAAAGGGAGCTGCCGATTTATACTAGAAAGAAGATCCCTGAAAGAAATAGAGACCTTCCTGTCATCCCAGTGTAGAATCAATCAGAATCCCCGGACAATGGCTCCTTGAATATTTCAGGTAACTCTTCTCCCATTCCTGTCTTGTCAAATTATGTTCCTATTTTATCTTCTACTCCCATTACAGATTCAGATTCTATAGTACCTTTGAAAAATACAACCTTAGATCTTGATATTCCAATTGCCATAAGAAAGGAACCGGACATGCACTAAATATCCTATTGCCAAATATATTTCCGACCAAAAACTCTCTAACATTATCATAGAGCATTTACCCCCAAAAATTTCTCAACTTGTTGTGCCGAGAAATATCGATTAAGTACTTAGATGATACGAATTGGAAATTGGCAATACTTGTGGAAATGAACGCTCTTAGGAAGAATGGCACGTGGGATAGTTGACTTGAGAAGAGACAAGAAAATTGTAGGGTGCAAATGGGTTTTTACAGTGAAATGTAGGGCTGATGGTAGTATAGAGAGGTACAAGGCAAGACTTGTCGCAAAAGGTTTTACACAAACCTATGGAATCGACTATCAAAAGACGTTCGCCCCAATGGCCAAAATAAACTCAATTCGAGTATTATTATCCCTTGCCGTGAAGAGGAAATTTTTATGAGTCTTTCACCTAGGTTCGAAGAAAGATTTGGTGTAGATAAAGTCTGCAGATTAAGGAAGTCATTATGTGGCCTCAAACAGTCCCCAAGGGCTTTGTTTGAACTCTTTGGCAAAGCAGTAAAACGTCATGGATATTGTCAAAGTCAAGCAGATCATACCATGTTTTATAAACACTCGAAAGAAGATAAAATTGCTATTTTGATTGTTTATGTGGATGATATTATCTTGACAGGAGATGATAGTGCTGAACTGAAAAGACTAAAAGAAAGGCTTGCTGATGAATTCAAGATCAAAGACTTGGGTGCATTGAAGTATTTCCTCGGAATGGAGTTTGCTAGATCTGAGGAACGTATATTTGTTAATCAACACAAGTATGTACTAGACTTGCTTGGAGAAACAGGCATGCTTGGCTGCAAAACAACTGAAACACCAATGGAACCCAACACAAAATTATAACCTACTAAGACCGGAATTGTAGTGAACAAGGAAAAATATCAACGACTTGTTGGAAGGTTAATCTATCTGTCTCATACACGACCGGATATAGCATTTTCGGTAATTATGGTTAGTTAATTCATGCATTCGCCTGGACCAAAGCATTTTAAGCAGTTTACAGAATTTTGAGATATTTGAAGAACAAAACATGTAGAAGTGGACAAATACTTTATGAAGGAAAAACTAGACAATGGGCTGATTTGTATGCCATACATCCCAACTACTGAACAAATTGCCAATGTATTTACTAAGGGACTGCACAAGAAGCAATTTGACAATTTTTTGGGCAAGATGACTATGGAAGATATCTACAAGCCAGCTTGAGGGGGAGTGTTGAAAATCAAGAAGATATTTGACAGTAATTACCAATATCTAATAGCTGTTAATTAGAAGTAATTAGTCAATCATTGTAAATTAGGAATGTATCTTTATAAGGTAAACTAATTAGTTATTGTTTTCCGGTTTAGTTATTATTTTCCTAGTTTTTATTTACTGTAATTCCTATACCTAGGAATCCATGTAAGTCACAAATGATTCAATGAATAGAGAAATCATTCCCAAATTATTCTCAGTTTTTAAACACATTTATTTTTTAATGAGATTTTTTTTTTTTGGTTCCAAATATTCCACTATCATTGAAATGAGGGAAAACTAATTTTTCTAACTTTTGTATTTATTATTTATTTTGGTTATTTCAAAATGCGAGAGATAAATAAGTCTCTTTACGTCTTCGTGACGAATATTGTGTATGAAAACCATAATTAAAAATAAGATATGCAAATTAATAAAGGACTTGACGAATATTGTGTATGAAAACCATAATTAAAAATAAGATATGGAAATTAATAAAGGACTTGGAATAAAAATGTGACAAAAAAGTTCAGGGTATAAATACGAAAAGAATAATGATATTTATCATTATAATGATGGATTATTGATGATATAGCAATGTAGGTGGAATAATATGATATGACATTTCAATTTTCCTGATATGGTAATTTAGGGTATGTTTGAGCCACATTATTTTGGAAGAATGTATTCTGAATTAGTAGATTGATGGAGAATGTTTGATTGAAAAGGAAAGAAAAGTTATTGATGTGATGAAAAATATTATTTTATTGAAATGTGTGGTTAAAAATGAGTAGAAAAATGATAATGCAAATTTTAATGTGTGCCAAACATTGGCTTAAGTGGAATAATGGGATATGATAGAATTGTCCTATCTTATTTATTTCACATAAATTGTCACATCACCGATGATCCATCATTATAATGATAAATAACATTACTCATATGAAAACGAACAAAAGCTAGGAAATCTCAATTTGATCCCTTTTTTATATATAAAAGAGGGCTTTATTACATAAATGTCAATTTTAGTAGTTAATTGTTTAATTACACATCGAACTTTACTTTTGTCACGTTTAATCATTGTACTTTGAATTACTTTCAAATGGTCATTGTACTTGTACAACTTGCACCCCGTCCATCGCTCATGAAGTTTCCGTTACATGATAAGCCTACGTGGATAGACGGACTGCCAAATAAGCAATGCGTGGCACCACATCTGAAATTGCTAAAATCAAAACATGTTATGTAAATCAATTAGAAACACGATCTTCCCATGCTTCTGCTGTAGTCCACTTTATCTATTATCTTTAGCACTAAACGGGAAAACTATACCGTATTGAGGCAATGTAGCTTCATCGAGTCAACCCCAAGAAGTTCCAGTTCATGCCATGCCTACCCCAGGTATTGGTCTACAACACGAAATTGGTGATGTATTTAGTGGCCCAGCAGCTTCTGTGTCCATAGGTGAAAACAACGAAGATGGACAGTCGCTGGCAGAACACGTTCCAACCGAGGAAATCAATCTTGACGACATAGTGAAGATGCCTCTAGTTTGAGAGATGCAAGGGCACGCCCTAGAAGAGTAGCTGTTTAACTTCAAGAATTGATCTCAGATTTACTTTTTTGACAGCAGCTATGATTTTTTTTTTTTTTTTTTATATTTTTTCTGTTGGGCTCAGATTCCTTTTTTGAAGCAACTTTGGAACGTTTTTTGTATTTGGGTAAATTGAATTAGGATTGGTTCTAGATTTAACAAAGTATAATCAAGAGACGTAAATTTGAGGAACTTTTTTCTAAGATAAAACGTTTTTTTTTTCAGTCCAAGAATGCAACAAAGTTCCATTCCATTCCATTCATACTGATTTTATTAATCTGGCAATAAACAAAAAGGAGATCAATCTTAAATTATTAAATTTCTTTTTGCCTTGAGTGCACCGTATCTTGGAGAATGTGATTCGTCGGTTATGAACAAAGTTCAAGTTATTCAACTTCAGTGAACATTTGAAAGCACTTCAAAGTACAACGAATAAAAATGACAATGATCAAAATTTAACATCTAAAAACAATTAACTCACAAATTCAAACGTGGTAGTCAAGACGAATTCCGTCTGTCCATGTAAGCCTTACACGTGACAGCAACTTCGTGGGTGATTATTTGAATGCAATGTGTACAAGTTCATTGACCATTTGAAAGCAATTCAAAATGAGTAAAACGTGATGAGAGATAGAATTCAACATGCAATGAAACAATTAACTCTCAATTTTATCCTTCCGCAAATGACCTTCTCACCTGTCTTCGTCCCCCATACTCTTCATTTTTTATTCTTTTCTTTATTTTTTGTGATGTCATTGAAAAGCAAAACCAACCTAAGGGGATAAATTTAACATTTTTAAGTAAACTAATTTCTCACATTTGTGAGTTGTCTTCCAATGTTCCAACTTTCAACAATGTCTTGAAAAAATATAATATTATTTATCATTATGATAATAAATCATCGATAATGTAATAATTTATATGAAATAATGAAATTAAACAATTCAATTTATATGTGAAACAGGAGGAGGGGAGAGAGAAAAATGTAAGGGATAATAATTTACCACATCACCGTATCATCATGATGATAAATAATATTACTCTTTAAAAAATGTTGTTTAGTGGTTGGATTATAAATTAAATATTAAACTGTAATAGTTGATGATAATTAATAATTGAGTTCATTTCACCAATCGTACCTAAATTTTGTGGAGAATTTCAAATTGGTCCTTAAAATATTTTCTCGCCATATAAACGCTGTATCAAAAAAACAATTCAATTTTTTATTTCTAAAGAAACTAAAAATAAAAAAATAAAAAATTACTTTGCACTCAATGCCCTCGCCTCCCCAGCCAAACCCTTTTCCCCACTCAAAACTTGCATTTTACGTAGCCAAACCTTTTTATTTTTCTTTATTTAAGGAAATTGTAGTTCACTCAATTATTAAAACTAACATAAAATCTGAATTTCTTAGATAAAATATATATAAATTCGTTCCAAATGTACTTTTACAATGGTGAAATTGTAAATAAATTCAATGACAAATAAGGTTAAAAAAAAAAAAAAAAGGTTAAAAAAAAAAAAAAAAAAAACACTTTTACAGACTACTTCGAAATTTTGTACAAACTTCAGTGACGGTGGGTGGAATTAACACGAATTAACTCTCAATAATTAGTGCAAGGCAAATCACAACTTTCTACTTTCTTGACACACTCAAACATCAAAATATTTTACGTAAAAGAAACCTATCTCAACCTCCCTCTATAACTTAATCAAAAAATCACTGGCAAACCCTACTCTATTTATAAAACTCCTACAACAAATTGATCTATCAAAACAATTCTACAAACAAAAGCCTAGCAAAAATGTCCAATTCTACCGGCACTGCAACCTCAAACCAAAGTGCAGTCACACAAACCTACACTGCTGCCGGCAACTTTATCCGGCTGCTCCCCACCGGAACCGTCTTCACTTATCAGTTCCTCAACCCCTTGTTAACCAACAATGGCAAGTGTCACACCATTAACAAGTACTTATCTTCCATACTCATCTCCCTTTGTGGGCTTTCGTGTTTTTTATCTACGTTTACCGACAGTTATACAGACAGCCAGGGGAACACACACTATGGTATAGTAACAAGAAAGGGCATGTGGGCTCCTACTGATAATGCAGGCTCACAAGATCTGTCATCTCATAGGCTTCAATTAGCAGACTTTGTTCATGGTTTGTTTGCAGTTATTGTTTTTGCTGTTGTGGTTTTATTAGACCCTAATTCGGCAGACTGTTTTTTTCCTGCATCATTTAGGTCTACACAGAAGATTTTGCTTACAGTGATGCCTGTAGCAATTGGGGCAGTTTCTGGTTCTGTTTTTGTGGCTTTCCCTTGCGACCGACATGGATTAGGGTATCCTAATACAAGCCAGGCTTCAAGTTCTACCCCAGCTACTTCAGCACAATCTTAGAAATATGAACTTTTTTCTCTTTTCTATGCATACATGGCATGTGTTATTGCGTATTAACTCATTGTACTATATATAAAATACAATACAATATTGGTTTTACGAATAAATTCTTAACTTAAAAGGCCAACCCAAATGGCCACTAAATCATATAAATAGTAGCCACAATCACAGGTGCATAAATAGAAATATTAGAATTTACAAATGACAAAAAACTGAAACATACTTGTTCTCTAGAAGTATACATACGAAGGCAGGCATTTTCACCATATCTGAAGCTGGAGATTCGCACTGCACTCTATCAGTGAAATTACCATAATCTGTTCCATGGTTCAAAGAAAACCGCGATTAGAATATAATCAATCAAATCAACAACCAAAATGATTTGACCAAAAAAGCAACACATCAATACAAAGAATTTTTATCAATATTTATTCTTCATATTTTCCTTCTTTCCGACTTGGACAAAATCCCACTGATTTTATGATTTTATTGGATAGGTCACCTTAAAGAGAGCAAACCTATGAGGAAGCATTGTTTGCCAAGGAATAAGGAGGGAAAAATGGCTGAAAATCCTGCCATTACCAAGCCAAGCTATCCTAGATACGTGTAGGATAGCTTTTGAAAATTATCTTATGTTCACTATAAACACCATATCTATTCGTTCACTTCCATGGGAACTGCCGTCAAACTCAGGGGTCCGCTTCAGTGGAATTATACCGAGGAACTCTTTTCTCAACACCTTCATATATCCACTGCTCAACAGTATAATAAAGTGGCATGTGCCTAATTTGAAAGTTTTGGCCAATGAAGGAATATGTGCCTAATTTGTGAGAGTGAGGACCTAAGGCTTCAGTATAGATTAGGGACTCCAAATGCTATGTGTCGCAAAGATTGAGGACCCCATTGTAATATCCCCGTAAAATAATTAATCTTGGCAGATCCACTAGTGTCAAAAAACGATTAAAAATGCAGCAAATCAAATGCAAACTTGGAGTGCATTTGGGATTCCAGGAGTGATTTCTAGAAAATAATTGTCATTCTATCTTTACCTTCTTTATAATATACTCTGCATATCAAGCCTTTAGACTCAATAGAGTTGCTATATAAATTGTTAGATATTAATTCATTAACCCAAACAAGCGTATTCTCCTTGAGTCCCTGATTTTGAACCACCACAAATGCTACAACCACCTTCATTCCAGATGGCAATAACACGTTCTAATTCTTGCTTCTTTTTGTCTTCCCTTGACCCTTTGATCTTATAATATCCCAGAGCACCACCATGATCACAATTTTATTTTTTAGTTGCTCTTAGTACCAAGAATAGCCTCCCCTAATCCATTATTTAACCAGCTAAAACCATCATTACAAACACATTACTCCCCAATTAAAAAATTGAATAGAAACCAAGTCATAAAACCCTCTATAGTTCACGCCAATCAAACAAGACCGAAAAACTGGAGCTTAGGGCTTGAATAACACGAAGGTGCCAAGAAGGTTTTAAACAGGCATCAGTATTTCCTTCTTCAAAACAAATGCAAGAGAATCTTCTTCAGTTCTCATATCCTTTACTAACACATGCAGGTTGATAACAAAATTATTCAACTGTTCAATCACATGATTCTTGTCAAGAAGACATAGTAAGCAAAAGAAACTAACAAGAAGAGGATTTCGACATGGAGATTATGGGGAACAATTTCCTAAGAATCCCTAATGGCTACATTCAGAATGCATGAAATCGATGAGTAAAACAATACATATGATATGCCAGCTTGGAGTGGAAAAGAAAGTAATTCAGATCTGGACTACATTCTTTTTTCTAGAAAAAAGAAAATATTTCGATGGCTTGTGATACAAAAAGCACCAGCTTAGATAATTCTCTTCTGCACAGATTATCTAACGTCAGGATGGCCTCACATGCCACTGTCCAAGCCAAGAGAGCTGGCATTAACATAGCAGCCAACACCCAATAAAACAAAAAAACAGTCCACCAACCAACTTTTGTTTCATGAAAACATGTCATTAGTATTTGCGTATACTGGAAGCATAACTTTTAAGACTGATTCCATAAAATATCATTCACAGCATCTGTATTTGGAATCAATGAAATAAAGAGCAATCCAGCCTCTTAAAGGTCACACGGATGTGTTGCGTGCTATAATATCATGTCATATAGTCCTACATATTATAGAGCAGGTCTAATATAATTCTTTTTGGAGTATATCTATTTATAAGAATCGGTACTTGTTTTGGTTCTTCATTCAATTTTACTTTACAGTAGGAAAGATGGGATTCCTGGAGTGATTCCTTATAAACATATTCTTCTTTCCATTCTTCATACTATTCTCTGCAGTATCAAACGTTTAGACTCAACCAATTCATTACTTGCCAATCTAAGCCCATGATTGGGTTCTATTTTAATTTTAATGCATTTTTGTATTTCATCTTTTCAACCACACATTTTTCAATAAAATAACATTACACGAAAACCGAAAACTTTACCTTTTCACCATACATTTTCCAAAAAAAATTACTATTCCAAAATACATTTTCTCCCAACATAAAATTAAAATGGAGCCTAAACAAGGCTTAAAAAAAAAAAAAAAAAAAAAA
>CAIGRN010012997.1:0-23316 GCA_903798345.1 Fraxinus anomala
TTTTTTTTCAAAATTCTCTTTTAACTTGTTCTCAATCACACATTTAAATAATAAAATTATTTTTAATCACATATTTAAATAATAAAAATTTTTATATGTAAACTTATAAATTATACTTATTAAACTTATAAATTATACTTATTTTTTAATCATACATTCTTTAAAAAAATTACTATTCGAAACTTTATTTTCCTTACTAGTGTTATTATATTATAGTGTAGGCCGACTTACTAACATGCAGCTGGGTTATTTTAGACTTGAACAAGGGGCCACGTTCACTAAGTAAATCAACGCACTTACGGTCCGATCAATTGAGGAGAATCAATAAATTTCTTTTCGGGAGCGATTCATCCCGTCCCAAACACAGCATACAACTCTCAAATGGTATTACGTGCCATTGTTTGTGAATTTTGGATGTGAGGCCGCATAGCTTTGGGCTGTTGAAAAGTCGAAATAGGTATGATTCCAAGAATTTCTTTTCCTTGGTATACCATCTGCCATTTCTTTTGGTTGGCATCTTCAACGCTCCACTTTTTTTTTTTTTTTCACCTTTTTATTTTTCTTTCGATTATTAACATCATTTTTTTCCTCTTTTTGTTTCGAAATTGGATGCCTTTTTGGACTTTCTTCTTCGCATTGACAAATTTAATAATAATAGGAAGTACGTAGTTATGAAGGTTTGGTTTAAATTTTGATTGAATTTATAACCGATTTATAAATTGTAAAATAAATCTTAATTATTCTCTTCCTTTTCAACCTCAATTTTTTCAGCCTTGTATTCCTTGCACTTATCATGAATGCTTTTCAATTTCTGTTGAAATATTTATATTCTGTTTTGAGTATGTTCAGGATTTATGTGGAACTAGCATATATACTGATCGATGTTCACAAAAGTCGGCATCTGAGAAAATTGGATGTGTACTCGACTTGCACAAAAACCCTTTTAAGTACCTGAACATAAAGTTTGTGGAAGGTCTAAAAAACTTGGTTTTGTTGAATGTAAAGAAAAAAGAATTTTCTCCAGCGACGGTAACAATTGAACACAACAATTATCACTTTTTATTTTTCACATGTTAATTATCAAAATCTCTTTGCATTATAGCAGGTTGTGTTGACTTGGTCTGTAAGGCTTGTTAGATGTACGTGGAGAAGGGTCCAAACCGATGCTTCTACGAAGACTCGTGCTTCGCTCAATTTCATTCAAGGGCTCTCTTTAACACATCACTCGAGCATATAGATGAAGGATTTAGAATGATCTCTCAAGAACAATGAAGAAAGTTCTAATAGAACCTTCTACGAAGTCATGTTTCTAGAGTATAGTTTGATCGGTCTTGCCTAGCGGACTATATGGTAGTTTGTTTTGTCCAAAGGTACATAGGTCTTATGGGTTAAGAGGTCCACGGACACTAATATGGTCCTTCTGAAGTATCTTTCTCATGTTATTAATTGTGCAATTGTCATTTCACCTATGACTAGTGATGGCAAAAAAGCTCACCGATTCGGGCTCGGTTCGAAAAAACTCGAGCAGGGCTTGGCTCGGTCTCGGTTGCACTGTGTCGAGGCTCGGGCAGAGCCTCATTTTTTTGGTCGGGCATTGATCGGCTCAGCTCGGGCCCAAAAAAGCTCGAGCCGAGTTCGAGCTTTTTTTTGGGCTCGACTAGTTGACATAATGTTATGTGAAATGTATAACTATTACGCTGAAAAAGATGGTCAGTGTAGTTCTACTTCCCAAAGTTCTTTTTCAAGAAATACTTCAACAAATGCAGATGATTTATGGAAATGTTTAGAGACCAATACTAGTGTTCCTTCATTTATAATACATATAAACTGTACAAATTTTAAATTCTTTAAGTAAAAAATGTAAATTTCTATTAAAAAAAAAAAGGAGTCGGCTCGGGCTCAACCCGTTAAGGTTCAGGACAAAAAGCTCGGGCCGAGCCTCATTTTTTTGGCCAGGCTTTGCTCGGCTCAGCTCGGGCTCGGGCTCGACTCGACTCGACTCGTTGACATAGTTGCCTATGACACGTTTGAACAAGCATGTACAATAGTCATCGTAAAGGTAGAACATAAGTAAAACTAATGGAATTGCCTCAAAAATTAATTTTTTTCCCCCAAACTCGAAATAATCGAATTCATTTTCTTAATTTGGAACCTGGCATCTTTAGTCTTGACTCGAAACGCAATGCGAAAATTTCTAAGAAGATGGACAAAAGAATTAAGGAATTTAATTTTTATGAGAAAATAACTACAATCTCTTTAGAAGATAATCAAGAATTTAGTTAATCAAACTAGGGGTCAAAATGGGCGATTCGAGGTTGTTGTGGATTTGAACTGCCCTGTTTAAAAGTGTGGTTTGGACTAGGGTCGGACCAACCCACGGAATTGTCAATATTGTGGGTTGGGCCAATCCAAACCTGTCAATATTTGTTTATTTTTTTCTTTTGTTCGGAAATTTAATGCTGTTTAATTAAGTCATAATTGAAAAATGAATATTTTATGACAGATGAAGGATCTTGTTAAAATTAGAAGAGAAATAAATATTTGTAAAATTGAATTTCTAAAAAAATTACATTTGAATTTCAGAAGAAGCGAAGGTTGGGGTGCAACTCAAAGAGAGCCTAATGATTTTTTAAATTTAATTTTAGCATCTAATTTAACCAGTAGTAAGTGATAAGTGTATTTTTGCACACTTATTAAATATCTAAATAAGTTTAAATATTAAATCAATGAGCGAATTTTTGTTCACAATTATGTAATTATTGTTTTTGTAGGTCATAAACCCAAATGAAAAGAGAATAAGGTAAAAAGGAGAGAAAAATGATTAAAAATGTACAAAAAATGAAGATATGGACCAAAGTGCACAAGTTAGAAAGTTGGAGGACCTTGCATTGCAATTTTTGGAGCTCAAATTTGATATAAAGATCAAAAATTGATGACTAGATTGTACATGATCAAAGTTGAGAGATCGACGTGAAATATAAGAAGGACTATGATGGACAAAAAAGGAAAAAAGCCCGCACGTAATGTGGTGCTTGCGCGAGAGGATGTTTTGATATACCGACACCACAATGGTCTCACAGTACGTGCGCTGCCTTCCGGCTGGGCAATTTTGCTTGTTTCGTTTAAATTTCGGGACTTCTTCTATAATTTCACTCGAGACGATTTTTAGCCATTTAAATACCTTTTTTGATCACTTTTAGGGCAAGAATCATATGAGAACACTTTAAGTGGAGAAGAGGCAAGAAGAAGGAGATAATATCTAGTAAAATTTGAGAGTTTGAAATGGATATTCAAAAGTTCAATCTATCATATCTCCTAGAATATATTCAAGAGACGGGTTTTCTTCCATTATCTTGATTTTTTCTATTATCACCTTCATTTTGTAATGGGTTATCTTTTTATTTCATTTTTGTGCTTCTATTTTACAATGAGCTGAGAGTTTAATGTTGGGATTTATGATATAACTTGATCTAAATTTTATTAATATCAATATTCAGCATTTAATGCTTTAATTACTATGGTTATTGTGTATTTATTATTGTGCTTAAATTCTTATCATGTGTGTGGCCAATAGATGATTGAGTTAGGTGGTTTGTGCAATCATCGAGAGATTGTTATGCATTTTTTACCAAAATAATTAATGCTCTAGATTATTTTAGGAGATAGAGATATATTTTAAACTCTATGTGACCCATTACGTATTTTCATTACGATTTAATGCGGTTGATTGAATTTTTATCAACATAGATATAAAGTGGGTAAAACCAATCATTTAGTTTAAATTCACTCGAATGAGGTAATTAACTAAACTTGAAAAATCAGGTCTAACATTTAAACTTGGTAATTTGCATTTCCGATTTATTGCAATATTAAAGAAATGACGGTTAAGTGATATCGTAAATCTCAACTCATTTATAATCCGAATTTCCATTTTTCGTTTCACATATAAAATCAAATTGTGTGTTTTCAATTGTTAAAATTGAGTCAATAATTGTGTAATTAAAAAAGAGACTCTTCGAGGGATCGATATTCGGATTCACAAGACCACTTTATTACTTGAGCGCACTCGTGCGCTTGCGATATATAATTTTAGCGAACAGTAAGCATGTACATTGCACGACTTATTTATCGGATAAATGATCTGCATAATACTTTTGAAGTACTAATACTATTTTTGAAAGTAGTTAAGATAATTGACATTGTTAAAGAAAAACATTCAAATTGTTAAAAAGAATATATATTAATAAAACTTTTTACGAAATTATGTATATTATGTGAAAATGTTGAATAAATAGAAATATAATATTTTGATTACAATAGCACTTTTTTATACAAAATATTTTTTTTGTTAAGGTACCATAGCTTTTGTTATTTGTATTGAAACTCTGGAAGGAAGGAAAGAATACAAGTTTAGGAAGATATATTTCCACAGTAAGCATTGTTTGTACTCGAGTCTTTTTAATGGTCATTGTAAAATATAGATGTATTAAAAATTGTTTCCTCCTAAATTTGATTCAATATCCTTCACTATTTGAAATTAATTGTAGTCCACATAACCTACAAGAATGTATGCCATATAGAAATATTCACAACACTTATTTGTAGTTCACATAATTTACAAATATTTACCATATAAAAATATTCACTTATACAAATTATTGGAACACATAATATTTCAAGTAGACAAAATGTACCAAAGTGAAGAATATATAACCAGAACTAAATGACGAATCAAACTGTGTATTGAAAAACAAAAAATCATTGAACAAAATTCTGTAATAGATACAAACACAAATTCTTATATAATTGAGAGAAACTACCGTGAAAAAGAAATTTTAACATGATATGAGCATAAATATAAAATTTGAAGAACAATAATAATTTTGAGGCATAGTAATGCAAAAATTCAAATACAAAAACAGAAGTGAATTTTCTTCAGCAAGTAAATAAGAGAAAAAGAGGATAAACTTAAATAGTATGTAATTTGCTCAAGAACTAAAAATATCAAATTATCAAAGATTGAATTGAATTGATAATAAGCAAGCATGCCAAATAATTATTAAATTCAACCACTTCTACAAACAACTTGCATACTTAAATCCACAAAATTGGTTTTTTTTTTTTTTTTTTTTTCCATTTGTGCTTTATTGTGAATGACAATTTTAAAATACATTATAAAATTTTTACTTTGACGTAACAAAATTCTTATCTAGTTTATATGAATGTAAACACGTCAAATCAAATTTGAAAAGTAAAGTATGTACACACGTGAATATTAGAATGCAAAAATTGATGCATAATTTATATTCATTGAATATATCTAAACTTACAAAATATAAAAATTTATACCTCATTTAATTTGTCGAAAGTAGTGACACCTATAATCTCTTGCTTTGATTTGCCTAAAATTCAAGTAAACATATTCGATTCAATTTGATTCGATTTTGGTTAGATTCTATATCATTGAAGGCATGCACCTCTCTTCTAATAATCTTGTAAAAGTCAAAAAGAGACGATGATAAAAAAATCATACAAATAATTGGCAAGAACTTAAAATCAAAAGCTAGTTCTAAATTTTATTCCCTTGACTATTTAAGAAATAGAAACACATAATTCCCTTGACAGTTATCTTGATTTATTTTATGAAATTAATTTTTTTGGGAAGAAGGGATGGTAAGAGTGAGACAGAAGACGATGGAGGTTGGGGAAAGTAAGTATAGGAAATGAAGCCATTAAAACAAATTATGAAAATCATTAAAAATGAGTACCTTGAATTACTCTTGCATTTGAACCAAAACAAAACGTGCAGAATTAAAATAAATTATCAGATTATTAAATAAAATATAAAAGATGTCAATAAATAAAATTGATATTCAAAAATTTCTTCTCAATCATTCCTTTTTAAATAATACAGATAAACTAGTCAACTAATTGACTCTCGTGGTTGCAGTATAGACGATCAAGTTTGACACATCAATGCCGTTAAATCGTCTTATTTCATTTCGTATTTGATTTATTCAATAGTATCGTACGTAATAAAACTTGATGAGTTCTTTTTTATTTTCTAGTTTCCACTGCACAAGTTTTATGTCCTCTTCAATAGTTAGTGAGTGAATCTTTCCGTATTTAGTTTATGTTTCATTTCAAAGTTATAAGAACATCTTCAAAATAAATAAATAAATAAAATTAAGTAAGTTACTATTTATTTTAAAGAGCGAAACTTTGAAAGTATGTTCCACGAACCTCTTTATTTTAACTTTCTAAAATAGAAAGTGAGATTGACTTTATATTTGAAGAGTCAAATTTGTGATTTAGTATGATTGCATTTAATGAAATTGCAAGTTTAATGCTTCACTATTTAAACTATTTATATTACGGGTTTCGCTATTTGTACATTAGGGGTTCATATCTTGGATAACAGCCCCCTCACAAGAGAAGAGCCCCCACAAAATAAAAACCCTTATATTACATTGAGTATTTTAGCCATTAAGAGCAACTTCCCTATATTCTAGAAAGAGACATTTAATTGATAATTGGCTGAGGCCAAAAAAATCCCAAAATATTAAAGCAAAAATCTACAAGCCCTATTCAACTGGACCAACTTCAGGCTTGATCACAACTCCTCCAAAAAAACAAAATTGATATCGTACTTAGGATGCCACGCCCTGATGCATTGCAGCACTTGGTCATAGCCCCAGTTGGAGTCTCTTTTATTCGCTCCCTCAAATAAATACTTTGTCATCTCTTCTTTAGATGTTAGTTTTTGGAAAAGCTTTGAGCACACAGTAAGCTTAATTTCAATCCGCCACCTATATTTTTCCGTCCATCGTGTCTCTTTCACACCCAATATATTCCACCTTCTTACTTGAGCATCAAAGTGCACGCGATTGTAACACTTTCGTCGGAGATACGTTCAGTTCAGTTCAGTCTAACGTAATTGTTCAAGCTTGCATGTAATATACTCGTTGAAGGGAGAGGAGTTGAGATTTGTTAATTTTTGGATCTTATTGAATTTGGATGTTAACGTTTCTAATTTAAATTAAGTAAACAAGTTAGTATATACACATAGAGAGAGAGAATAGAATAGAATAGAATAGAATTTGATTTAACATTAGAAGATAACTCAAAGTAGATAGTTTGGTAAATTACTTTTGACGATAGATAAGTAAAGAACAAGGAATCTATATGGATATTAAAAAATTGATTTTGATAATTAATATAGTCAAAACTGAAATTTGATGCCCTATTCATTTTACCAACTACCAATATAAGAAGAAGAATCTTCAAAATGGGGTTTCCTCATTGAGGAATGAATCATAAATTTTAATATTTTTTTACATGTAAAATGCCTTGGATACTCTTGGTGATAAATTGTCCTTTCTTTTTAAACTATTATAATTGTCTCGATTTGGTCAAGATCAACTCAACTAAATCAAAATCAAATCCAACTTGATCAACTGACCCTCACTTTACTTTTGTCTTGCCTGAGGAATCCCAATAGGGAAATGGGAAAGATAACACAAAGTGATGAACGGGCATGCTTAAGGGTAGAGAGGAAGGAGACGTGTGTTTTGAGTTTTTACAACGTAATAATTTCCTATAATTGTGTCTTTTTCCCCATTTAAAATACGCTTTCAAGTTAGGTCTTCCAATTTTTCGTACTATATAAATTGTATTACTTATACTACTGAACATTAATTTCTTTTTTCTTTTGTTAAGTGATTTTATCCGTTCTCATTACAAGCAAAGAGAAAAAAGGAAGTCTACTTTTGTTTCGACTTTTTTGTTGAGGTATGAGCCCATTGGACTAGAAGCTTAAAAAGTTTCTATTTAAGTAAAATTACTTGCGTACAAAAAGAAAAAAAAAAAAATTTACTCATTATCAAATAAGTAAATTTTAAAGTATAAGTCTTAATTAATTAAAAGTTATAAATGTTTGGAAAATATTATAATTTGCTTATAGTTTTATTTTAAATCAAATTCACACTTTAATTTTAAGCAAAAAATCACGATCGCTACTTATTATTCATACGTTTTGTGGTAATCATTACTCATTTCATTATAAATTTATAATTATAAGAAGATTATAAGGAAATCCAAATACAAGTTAAACTTGGTTTTTTTTTTACTTAGAAATAAAAAAAAAAAGATTTATTAAAACCAGAAGCATCCGTTAAAAAATGTTGGAAGGAAAGTTCAACGGACCATTATTTTTGACAAAAGATCTCGACTACTAAATTAAATTATTCTAATCGTATAGATCTAAGCTTAAAAATAACTACATAATTAAGAAAAAAAACCTATCTTCTTCTTCACCCCATCCGTGCTAGTGCCACTACCAACATGTCGCTCCTTCACACCACCACCGCCTTCTTAAGAACATGTCTCTTTCGAATTCCCAATTAATAAGGGGATGATTCCCCATCCCCGCACACATGAATTAAGGAGGATGATACATCCCCTTCCTAACTGTGAATTCAGTGGCCATTTCTCTCACGCCCCTTGAAGAAGATAAGGGATGTGTGGATGAGCGGGGTGAGTGAAGAAGATGATTTGGTTTTTATTTTTTAAGGGTTGCTTGGAAGTTTTTTCACCTATTTTTATTGTTTTTTGGATGACAACTTTTATGAGATGTTTAGAAAATAGTGCTTGTTAGTTTTATTGGGGCATTAATTTTCAATGTAGCGTAATTTGGATTGTATTTCTCAATCTATTAAATCGGTGATTTTATTTATTTTTTCAATTTATCTTTTCCAATTTTAACCATTCTAGACAATTGTTTTGCAAGCAAAAAATTTAATTATATGCAAAATAATTGCTTATAAATAAAAATCAATAATTAAAAAAATTACTTCTAAGCAAAAAGAATTACTTATAAGTGCAAAACAAACTTAAAATTGTAAGATATACTTATAAGTAAAAATACAAATAAATTAAAATTTTAATTATGATTCACTGAAAAATTAATATATTTGCAAAAAAAATTATGTATCAATTAAATATCACTTATGAGTAAAAAAATTTGTTCATAAAATTATAAATTGAAAACATCACTAAGTTACCTACACATTTATTCCATATTGTTTATACTTTATACACACCTACCTATTTTTAGAATTGCTGAATATAAAATTTTCAGGTAGAGAAAATCTATTATTGTGAGGGGCAGGTCAAGGGGTTGTCAACCCCCCTGGTAAGAATAGCATCCCTCTTTCAGGTATATGTTGGACTCTATAAAGAATAGTTACAAAAAAAAATATCCAAAATCAATTCCTCGTAAACGTCCAAAATCAATATTAAAAAAAAAAAAAAAATCCATACCATATCCAAAACTCCCAGGTAGACTTTAAGGTTGCTTTTGGTTTGCTGTTTTCAAACAATTTTTATTCAAAACACCGAAAACGTGTTTGCTTTAATATTTTTTAAAAATGTATTTTCGAAAACAAGGTTAAATTTATAATATAAAACTCAAAAATGTATTTTTTTTTTTCATTTTAAGTATTTTCGATGAAAGTTTTGAAAATACTTTAAACATGGAAAACGAGCTTTTAAATAAAATTTTATTTAAATAAATTTAGCTCTGATTCCCATTTTCACCTAAAAAAATACATTCTTTCTACCAACATAGGGTCCCACATGCTCACATGCATTATGAATTGATTAGTGCAAATTTTAACTTTCCCGAAATACTCCCATTTGCATTCATCAGCCCATTGTAGTTGGAGTGCTCACTGTAAGAAGCTCTTTGTGTACAATAACATGTCACGTGCATTGTCACTGGATTGGACTGGTAACGTTCTCATTTTATTTTGTTTTTTTAAAATAGGAGTGCAAAATGGGCAACAAACAGGCCCTTAAAAATTAAAAATTGTAGAAAATAAAAACATAAATATCTAAAATTATAAAAATTAAAAAAAAAATTATAAGAATTTCTAATAAATTAAAATTATAGAAAATAAAAATAGTTCAAGTTCTTATCGATTATTTACATAATTTTTTTGTTCAAAAAAATATTTAAATAGACAGATGTGAAAATATTCTTAGTCCACATCACTAATTTTATTTTTATTTTTTTATATTTCGAACTCAATTTATTATTTATTATTTTACTTTTTGTAGCGAGGAAAAAATATTGTAAAATTCACCAAATAATTTTTTAAAATAATAAATCAAATACGTTTTTAGCAATTTTAAAAACAAATTTTTAAAATAGAAAATTAAAAATAAATTTAAAATTAAAAACTGAAAATGAACTCAAAATTAAAAACTAAAAACTGAAATTGAAATACAAATCAAACGGGACCTAGAAGATTAGATCCTCGAAAAGTTAAATCTATACATTTGCATTTATTTTATTATAGGGATCGTTTGTTAAAAAAAATTGGTCCATGGAAAGCTTTCCAGTATTGGATTTGTCTGCTGTTGCCATTTATAGCAGCACTCATGCACAAAGACAGACAAAAACTTGATGTCATTATTGTAAAAAGTGACAATGTTCTCTGGAATTAGCACTTTTCCTCTGTTTTTAGCAAACCCGATTTCTTTGTCTGTACTTTCTCTAGCTAGCTAGTCAAACAAAAACCCCCCATTCTATTTTATTTGCTCACATGCCCCCTTCCACCCCGTAATAAAAGCACAAAGATTCTCCCTCTGTCTCCTTCTCTCTACAGCAGAATCAAGGGTTTTGTTCAGTGAATACTGATATGTAGCTCTGAGTATTTAGGTAAGATTCTTTATGGAATTTCATTTCTTGACTCTTTGTTATGTTAAATGGAAAATAAGTGTTTTCTCTTTTCTGATTGATGGGTTTTTGTTGGTTTGTTTGTTTCTTATCTTATGAAACCTGCAAAAAGATTGATTTTTTTTTTTTTTGCTTTGATTAAAGTTTTCTTGGTTTCTACTGCTAACAGTTGACTTTGATTCCATGAGGAACTTATTGGTTTTCTCGAATTTCTATTAATCAATTTTGTAGCCGTAGTTCTGCTATCTATAGATGAAGAGGGTTTGATTGATATATCCATATTAAATTGAGGAATTCAATTCTCCATTTGGATGTCAGGGAGAACTCTAGGGTACAGATTGGAAAGAACCTATTGGGTAATTGTACTTGGCTAAGTGGGTGGAGGCTGTTTATACTTCGTACACTATCAGCATGCGAATGAAAAACCCAAATGATTTTTGTTTTCCCATCTTATCATCACTTAGTTTTAACTAATTCAAGGGTCAGAAGAACACTTAGTTTTTACATAGGTGCTTTTTGTATCTATAGAAGTGCTCTTGATATTAACAAAACCATCATTTAATCAGTGGAGTAGCCAATAACAAGCACCGTGTTTTTTCAACTTTTCTTTTGGGCGAGGCAAACGACCTGTCAATGTTTTCTGACTTATTTTATTTCTAAATATGTGTGGTTATCTTATGAGTGTATATCTTATGATAAGTAAAACTAAGCTGAACCTTCACATAAGCCATACACCAATGTCACGGACTATAAACTTTACTTTAAATTATGAAAATTGAATGCATCTGGCTTTGTTCTTAATGGATCACGGTGAAATTGTGTCTGAGGGAGTAATATGTCAGAGAGAACGTCTATGTCAATATGCTTTAGTTACCAAAAACTATCTCAAAAACACTGGCAGAAGGAAATAATTGTATCTTATGTGCTTATACTCGACCATGGCGAGTTCCACTTGACTGGGTTTAGTTGGGTTCAAAACATCAAGGACGAATTTTTTTAAATGTCTTGCTCTGCCCCACCTGCAACCTCATCCATACACAGTGACCATCACCCTGCTCTTCCTGCTCTATCGTATCATGTTATGACCAGCTATAGGAACATACAAAGTTGGTTCTATATTTATTGGGACAAATTTGTGCTTGTAAATGAGAGCTTCTATATATGCCATGAGCCAACCACCAAAGTTTTTCCCTACATTTATCCGCAATTGGTGCCACATTAACTTGTTAATGCATTTTTTCATTTTATAACTAATTAACACTAATGTATTTCATCCTGGGTTTCTCTTGTAAATTCATCCATGGTCAGAGTGACAAGGTAAGACTCAGGATAGCTCCTTGGTGCAAGCTCATAGTAATGGGAAATTTTTTAGTACTACTGCCACTAGATGCTATCTCATGAATGCTATGGTTGTTTGTGGCTGATTCATTTTTTCTTTTTCTTCTATCTATTACAAGTAGTTTTTTATTGTTACTTCACATGCTCTTTAGTCATCTATGGAGTCTATTTACAAGACACATCTATGAATTTTATTTTGCAACAGCATATTTCATGTACTTTTCCTGTTTGAAATTCCTTGAAAAAAATAAAAAGAGAGAAAGAGAGAAAAATTGACTGAAGATTATGTGGGTGAGCTGGTGCAGACAATAGGATTAATATGATCTTACGAAGTAAGGAGAGACATCTACATACGTACACACACGCGCGCACACACACACAATTAAGTCATACTGGTAGCACCCTTCACATTAGAAGGGATTTCCAAGATCAAATACTCCACTTGTCATCTATGCCTCTGCATGCACGTGCAGCCCTCTAGAACTTTTTGTTTCTTTGTTTAATTCAATTTAAAATTGCATTTGGTCCATGTGTGGAAGTTTTTAGATTATATACTGAGGAAAGGAAACATAATTTGCAATAATTCTGAAAGAGAAGCAAGATGAAGCAATTTCGATGGGGGTTTTTTTTGGTTGGCTTCAAATTGTGATGTTACCATATATTTTTTGGAGTATTGGTTTTATCCAACTAAGAGCTCAACTAAAGATATCTTTGGACCTTAATGACTATTGAGATATAAACTGATGTCTAGATAGAGCAAGTAGTTGCTGTGGTTACTGCAGAAGCATTGTATATTATTTTATACTTCTATTAATGGAAGGACCGCACGTGATATATTTAGCAACACTCAACTATCCACTTACACATAGCAGCGGAATTTAAAATATTTCATTTGATTAAATTTTGAACTCTCTGCAATTTCTTCTAAAGGAAGCTCACTTATTGAGTTGCACATTTTGTACCAAATGCTTTATAAATTATGTACCTTTTTCTTTAAAATCTGTGTGTATGTTGGTCTCTTCCACCATTATTTATTGAATTATGAAATGTGGACTGCAGGTGATTACTTTGTGGCTAATAGGAGACTATGTGCACTGCTAGTAAGATTTAAGCAAGGGCAATCATATCTAGTGAATGGCGACTGAAAGCCTTACTAGGGTTTTAGAAGGGACTGACAATTGGCTGTCCCATAAGCAGTCTACCAGGTATGGACCAGCACCTGCTAACACAGCCATTGAAGATCTTGGTTTGTTCCTAAAAGGTAAAAGGATTCAAGGCCTTGGGAAGGATATGATACCACACCGGAGTGAGAGTGCACCCCCAAGCATGGAGGGTTCTATAGCAGCACTTGAGAATATCTTTTCTTGGCGGACATCCACTTTGAATCCTGGCCTGGTACATTCAAGCGTCTCTGCTGACAACTCTGAGACTGAAGTGAAATATTTTGCTGAGTCAGCTTCTTTTTCAAAGTATAGTTCTGATGTCAAATTGGACCGAAAGTTCGGGCAGCATATTAACTTGTGGGAAAGACGTCGTCTCTTTCACCATAGTAATAGTACCAGCCGTGATTGGAAGATGTCTTCAAATGATGATTCAATGCTATTGCCTATGGGTAACCTTCCTGCTCATGAGGAAGAGCCCGAGGATGACGGATCATCTGAACTGAGTGGATCTCTGTCTGTAGAGAAAGCTGTTTTATTGGGTCACCATGAGGATGCATTTGACTTGACACAGGTATTATAAGCTTCTTATAAAGAAAAGATAGCTGATGGACTCAGGTTTTTACTATTAACTTTAAGGCAGTATTTATAAACGTTGCAGTTACCTTTTAAAACATTATTCTATGTAAAAGAAAAACATTTTTTTTCTTTTTTGTAAATGCTGCACCCAGTCCTTGCATCTTCCTCTGGAAAGAAATACTATTTCAAAACATAATACCCATCTTCAACTGATTTTAACTTCTATTCCATTGTTCTTAGACGCATTTTAAACCATATATTCTTTGACAGTATAACAACTATAAATATATGAAGCATCTTTCGTTCTACGGTTCTTTGTTTCAATTGCATATTTTCATACTCGTCCGTTTAATTTAAAAGTGATGATAAAATAAAAAATTATTATTTGTAGGAAGATCCCCACCAGACATCTTTACCCTCATACAGTCAGTATTGCTCCCCGAGCCATAAATCAATGGAAAAAGCAGTTGAGTTAGAAGCTGATTCTGTCAGTGCATCAACTTCTGCTGCTAGTGCTCCCAGTGCAGATGATACGAGGCAAGTCTCACAATGCAATCCTCTTACTGCCCCTGTTTCAAGCCCGCCACTTATTGATGGTACAAGGGGTAAACTCATTAGGCCGTCTCTACTCAAAACACACTTAAATACTGTAAATCTTGATTCAAAAGATAATTTATTGACTACTGGGGTAAGTGATTTGGATGTTGCCCATATTAAATCTGGCATTGAGGATGTTAACTTATCTAGTGCTTCAAATTCTGATTACAACAAAATCCAACACAACGTGCAAGTCTTCTCCTATAACAATATGCTGCAGCAGCAAACATTTTCACAACAAGGCAATGCTTCTCGAGTTCAGGGCTCTCAGTCTCAGATCAGTTATCCAGGATTAATGCGTGCATATAGCTCAAACCATTTTCACTATGGTTCCTCTAGCATTTCTACAGCAGAGGTACAGCCAATACTCCAGTCATCTGGATTCACTCCTCCACTCTATGCCTCGGCAGCTGCCTTTATGACCACACCAAATCAATTTTATCCTAGTCTTCAGCCTGGTGGCTACTTCACTTCACAACATGGTGTGGGTGGATACACTTTCCACCCTGCTGTTCTTCCCTCATTTCTGGATAGGTCTTGCCCTCATGGTGCTGTTCCCCTGCCTATTGAAAATACTGTCTTTCCCGCTTCTGGCATCCCAGAGGGAGGAAGTGTACATGGATATGACATGCGACATCCAGAGAAGTTCTATGGACAAGTTGGATTTTCCATGCAACCTCCTCTATCCGATCCTTTTCATATGCAATACATTCGACAACCTGTGCGAGATTCCTATGGTGTGTATGGTCATTTTGGTCATCCAACGCCAAGAGATGGTGCAATTGTGAGTCAAGTGAATGCTTGTGACCCTAAAAGTGGCCCAGAGATTATTGCTTATTCAACCAATCAGAGATTCCTGAATCCATCAGGTGCAGACTATAACAGTTTGAATCCAAGAAGAGGGAGCACACCAAGTTATTTTTCTTTGGGAAGCCCAATAAATGTTGGCCCTTTGATGCAATTTCCTACCTCACCTGTCATTAGTCCAGTTTTGTCAGGAACACCTGTAGGAGGAAACACTTTTTCCGGAGGGAGAAATAACACGAGTCTTTCTCAGGCTTCCTGTGGAAACGCAGGCAATTCTTTTGGACTTCAAAGTCCAAGTGGTGAAGATACCAATTCATTTTCTTTTCTTGAAGAGTTGAAATCGGGTAAAGGTCAAAGATACAAGCTGTCTGATATAGCAGGACATATTGCTGAAGTTAGGCAAGTCCTATGCTATCCCAGATTTTCTTATGTACATATTATCTATTTCTGTAACGGGCCGAAATTTACTTTCCAATTATGTCTTCAGTGTTGATCAACATGGAAGTAGATTCATTCAGCAGAAGCTGGAAAATTGTAGTGCCGAAGAGAAGGAGTCTTTGTTCAAGGAAGTTGTCCCCCTTGCTTCCAAACTAATGACTGATGTTTTTGGAAACTATGTGATTCAGAAGGTGCTGTCCCAAATTACTTGACATTATTGGTAGATTCTTCCTGTTTTTATTCGCAAGTATTCATATGATTGCATAATTTGCTCTTCTTAAATGTGGTGCAGCTATTTGAATATGGTACCCCAAAACAACAAAAAGACCTTGCAAATCAATTGACAGATCAAATTTTGTCTTTAAGTTTGCAGATGTATGGCTGTCGTGTAATCCAAAAGGTAATCCTGTCTCTAATGTGGCAGTGCTTCTTGACGCAATTCATGTGCAAGTGACAATGTGTTGTGTTTCTTCAGAGTAAATCTACTACGATCTTTTTCATGTTGGTAGATCCCTCATCCTCCAAACCCCCATTCTTCATTTCACCCTATGTCCATGTCCAGCGTTCTATGTGATGCATAAATATACTAGTTTAAAGTAATGGTATTGACGTAGGCTGCAACAAGAACAATTATAGGAGAAGGGGAGAAGAGAAAGGAGGGAGAAGGAGAAGGAGAAGAAGAGGGGAAGATAGAAGGAGGGAGGTAGAAAGGGAAGAAGAATTAGATAGATGGAAGAGAAACAAGGGGGATAATATCAACCTTTATTTCATTATCAAAGTTGTTTCTATTACAATGCAAAATACCCCTTTATATGGACTTCCAAAAAATCCTATTCTAAGTAGGAAATATGTAATAAAATCTATTAAATCAAACTTTGTCCATTTTTTCTAAAATACGCATCAAAATTGGAAACTAAATATACTAATACCAGCGGATTTTGATTGAACTTGACAACTTGCTGACATTTAGGGTGCTTCTGGTACATTATATAGCTTTGGGGATGAATTAGGAAGGATAGGATTATGCTGGATTTTAATATGTGGATTAAGGTGTATTGTTCTAATACGGCATTTGGTTCTATACAATTTTAGAAAAACCATTCAAGTATTTAAAAATAAAAAATTTATGACTATTTTTGTGAAGATTTAAAAAAGTAGAGTTAGTTTTAAGTAACCTTTTTTTCTACAAAATACAAAATGTTTTATGTAAATTACTTTTCTCTTTGGAGTAGGAAAATTACTTTTTATTTAAAAGTAATTGTTTACTTATTTACTTATGAGTAGATATAAGTAAAAAATATTTATTTTTAAAGCTCACTTATTTACTTATGAGTAGATATACTAATTTTCTTATAAGTAAATTTACTTTTTGTCAATAACATGTTTGGATGACTTATTTATGTTTACTTGTTAAGGAAAAAAAGTTACTTTTTTTAGGTAATACTTGACTATCAAAATAAGTAAATTATTTTTATTTTAATTAATTAAAAATTGTTTATATTAAAATTTACTTGCAGGTAAATCATTTACCTATAAGTCTATTATTTATTTATAAGTATTCTTTTACTCATTAAGTAAACTTACTTATATATGAACTTAAATTACATATAAGTAAATTTAAGTATTTCAATTCAACTAACTTGCTCCTCATTATTCATGAGATGGTGAATAAATAATCCTGCCTACATTCATCTCTTAAAGCTTATTATTTTAATCCGGCTGACTAAAGGAGGATAAACTCTCTGGATTAATTTAATCCTGACATTATTTGCACCTAACACTAGATAGAAAATTAATCCTTATCCGATCTTATATAACGTGTCAGACATGCCCTTAATGAAAATCTAGACCAGATGGCTTTTGGGCTCACCTGTGCTGTTATGCATTACCTGAATATAATCCAGATTTGTCCAGTTCGATAAGTTTAGAAGAGGTAGCTCTGGATTGTACAGAATGACAAAAAGTTTCATGTTATGACCCAAGTTTATTAGTAATATGGCATACTTCTTGTTGTTTCAAGTTTGGTAAAGGGATGACATGTTGATTGCTTTCGACTTGGAACAATTATCTAGATTTGATCAGATGAAGTCAACATACATTTTCTTATTGTTTGTCTAACAGTTACCATAAATTCTTGAGGTTCAGTCTGTCCTCCCGAATGGATATAATATCGTATTTTAATATCTTTTTATTCTTTATAGTTTATACCTAGGATATAATTTCTCCACTTCTTCAGCTTAGCTTATCAAAATGGAATCTACATGGATGTTAATACTGTTTTCTTCCTGATTTGTTTTCCCCATACAATCTGAGATAATAATGATTGGAAAATTCATCTTACATTTGGTTGATTTATTCTATAGGCTCTTGAAGTTATTGAGTTAGAGCAAAAGGCAAAGCTTGTAAGAGAGCTGGATGGACATGTGATGAGATGTGTTCGTGATCAAAATGGGAATCATGTAATACAAAAGTGCATAGAGAGCATTCCAGCTTCCGATATTGGTTTTATAATTTCTTCGTTCCGCGGTCAAGTTGCAACACTTTCAATGCATCCTTATGGTTGTCGTGTCATACAGGTGATTTTGCATCAGTAATTGGGGGGGACTGTTGCTTATTGTTTTTGCTGTTCACTTTCTTATTTCTGTTATTATAGAGATGTTTCATTTATTATTATTATTATTATTATTATTATTATTATTTATTTATTTATTTATTTATTTTGATTCGAAGAGGGTCCTCGAGCATTGTAATGATCAGTTGCAGACACAGTTTATAGTGGATGAGATTTTGGAGTCAGTTTGCGCTCTTATTCAGGACCAGTATGGCAACTATGTCACCCAGGTTGATTTTGTTTATTTCTTCAATTTATATTAAAAAAGAGAGATCTTTACCCTACCTCCCTGCCTATTCTTTGTTGAAGATAATATTTATATATATGTGGGCTCTCCAATAACTTAAGTTTTTAGATAAAGTGGTTCAATATGGTATTAGAGCAGTTAAAGGTCCTTGTTCAAGTCTCACGCCACTCGTTTAATGAAATTTTGAGCATATAAGGCTGTGATTTAAATCATATACATGTGACCTCTGTAACAGCTTAAGTTATGATGAATGCAATTGAACAAGAACCAGAATTGTAGAAGGGGAAGAGAAATAGATGGGAGAAGATAGAAGGAAGGGGGGGATCTAATTGTTTTGCTAAAAATAAGTATCTAAACTTGATAAATCTTCAATATTAAATCATTACGCATCTCCATCATTAAACTTTTAGATCAAGTGGGTCAACATTCTTATGTTATTTCCTCCATTTTGTGTTTAAGGTTAGTTCTACAATTCTTAGAATTTTTTCCCCGATGACTGAATTGAATATTTATTAGTGAAATGATGAATTTGTTTTCACATCGTAAAGCTTCAATTCAAACTTCCAGTTTTTGATTGGTGAATGCTGCTTATATTGTTTTTAACTAATGACAGCATGTACTAGGGAGGGGAAAGCCTCATGAAAGAAGCCAAATTATTAGCAAAATAATTGGATCTATAGTACAACTGAGCCAGCATAAATTTGCTTCAAATGTTGTCGAAAAATGTCTGGAGTGTGGTGATTCAACTGCAAGGGAGATGCTGATAAAGGAGATTATTGGGCATGGTGATAAAAACGATAATTTATTGGTATGTCAATCTAAAGCTTGGTGTTAACCATTTGTTAAATTCATGTGGGTTCCTGTTGCTAAGTGGAAAATGCATTGGTAGATCGTGTAATACTGATTTGGTGTTCTTGGTAAATAATGCAAGCACCAGAATTTAACATGAATGTTGTTATTTCTGATGTCTGAGTCCTCCGCATTTTTATCTTGTTCTGTTATGTGGTTCACCTGTTCATGTACTCAATTTGGTGCATGAGCACAGATATGCTTTAGGTCACATAAATCGTTTCCCCTGGGTTCTCTTGTTATGGACATTTGTACTTTGGCTCTGAGATCAGGAGTGACTCTCTTAAGTTAGGAATTTTCCATATTTGTTAGTTTGGTAACTTTTCTTTTTCACTAGAAATTTTAAGTATAAATAGGAGTAGGGCATTTCAAGTATGTGGACTATTGAATTGATAATTTATATATTAAGTAATGAATCTCCCCTCCAATTCATCTCTCCCTCTCTTATTCTGACTCTTCCTCTCTCTCTTGTTCAGCATCATAAACTCATAAAACTCAATATGGCATCTCTGAAGTAAAAAATTCGTAATTAATTATTTGCTACTTTTACAAATATGCCTATCTAAAAATTTGCGTAGACCTTCAATGCTTCATACTTATGGTAGAAGGCATCCAGTCATGCTCTATTGGAAGGGGTAATTTTCCTAGCTATTATTTTTTAGTTTTCGTCCTTAGCATTCCCACATTTAAATTCTTTAAAGCTCATTATTATTGGCAACATATGACAAAGTATTTTTACTTAATAAATTGTTATCAATAGATAACAGCAATTTAAACTTGTTAATGGAAATATATAGCCCCTATTTTATTTAGATAAAATCAAAATTTTAGTAGATTTTTATAAAAGTTGATGGAATATATGGTTGAAAAGTTGTAGGTCTCATGAAATGTGGGGTTAAAATTAATTGTTGACTTTGATTTAGATTGTAATCAAACTTTTTAGCTAGGCCCAAAAGGGACATAGTATTAAATAATTGATAACTAAAATTTTAAATTAATTGACAACTAGAATCTTATTATTGAAAATAAAAAATAATATTAATTCTTTTAATACATATAAAATCGTGTTAATAGTAGACAACTATAATTTTATCATTGAACATAGATAATAGTGTTAAAATTTTGAATGCATGTAAAATTCTGGTAATAATCGACAACTATAATTTTATTATTGGAATTAGATTGTGGTATTTAATACACGTATCCTTCGGCATATCCAATTTTTTTTTTTTTAAAAAGCTGTATTGGCATACCCCTATAGTGTCGTATTCAAATTATGTATCCGAATCCGTGCTTCTCATATGGTAAATGTTTAAGGTTACATTGTTTAATTTTAATATATATTCCGGCTCTGGCCATACAATTGCATTATATTTGATATTGATTTCTTTTGTTGATCATTTCAAAGAATGTGTTTTCTTTCTCCGTCTCCTTTTTTTCTTTTTGGTTCCCTCTGTGATTTAAATGGCATGGAAGTGATATAAGAGTTTCAGCTATCATTAATGTGATCATATGTGTGTTTTAGTCTGCCTACGCTGGCTGACCCATCCATTTATGCTTCTCAAATGTTTCTGCTTTTGATATTTGTGCCTTAGATAATGATGAAAGACCAATATGCAAATTATGTCATCCAGAAGATTCTTCAAAAATGTACCGATGATCAGAGGGAAGTGTTACACGGTTTAATAAGAAATCATCTTACTGCTTTAAAGAAGTATACATATGGAAAACACATTGTTGCTCGATTTGAGCATCTGTGTGGAGAAGGTGCGTACTTTCTTTTGCTTGCTTTCTATTTTATTCACGGTTGTGTGATTAAAAGTGATGTTCTTTTTTGTTTGGTATTTGAATGAAGCTTGAACCAGATATGGGCAAACCAAACTTGATTGTGCAGTTTGGTACTGTTTTGCTTTTTTCCTAATTAGCTTAATCAGCCAAGTTTAAAAGATTTACAGGATTAAAATGTGTTTGAATTGCTTTGTTTTTGAGCTATCTCAAACAAGTTTATTTACTGAATATAGTCACGATCCTCTCTCTCTCGACCGTATTTATATGATGATTGATGAATAAAGCTAATCCTATCTTTGAACTCGTAAAGGGAACTAGTCAGAGGTCTGGATTATGCAGCAGCCTAGTAAGCTCAGTCACTGATATTCCAAGACCTAGTAAATGTAGGAGGGAACGGATGAATATTCATTCCGCAAATCATCTCCTCTCTTCTCTTTTATGTTTCTCTGTTTTCTTTTCTGGGATTGGCAATCCTGTTTTGCTTACAAAAGCTTAAAATTTCAATTTTTAGCAAATAAATAATTAAATGGTTATTCTTGTATGTCTTGTTTGCTCAAGGATCTTTGCATTCCTGTTGCTATAAGAAGGGATCCAATTGGGAAGTGATTTTTAGTTCTTGTTATTTGACTCTTTATATTCAGTGTTTTCGAAGTCTCCATAATAACACTTTGCAAATAATTCTTTAATTTAACAGTGTTTAGAATAATTCTGATATATCTCTTTACCATCTGGCTATGCAGCAATAACCTTATGTTAAAAGAAAGATATGTCCTCAAATTAAAATTGCAGAGAAAGAACTCTCACTACACTACCACGCAGCCTGGTCCATCACCGCCTTCCTGTCTCTTCAGATATAAGCATGTCAAAATTGCCCTTAAAGAACTGCCAACACAATTTCCAGTTAACAAAAATGAATCTCTCTATGCTCTTTTATTTCCACCTCTGAACAAACCCTGTATCTTCTTTCTTTACATTGCTACTAAATCAGTTGAAGCAACAAACAGGTGGCAGTTGAGTGAGTCTAGGAATGTTTTTCTGCCTAAACCCACTATAAGTTTCTGCTGTTAGGCGCTCAAGCATGCAAAGAAAGCTGGTCTGACCTTATATTATATTAGTTTTAAAGAGAGAGAGAGATCAAGATTCATATTCTGTAGGCATGTTTCCAGGAAACAAATCTACTAGTCAATATTTTTTAGGCATGAGTTGCACCATAGGATACCTGTCCAATGACTTTTTAGCTCTATCCAAACTCATGAACATCCTCAGCTGATTTATAAGACCTCGTTGTCTTCAACAATGTCTATCTGAATGGAATTGAACCCATCCGTGCTTTCGGAGGGATCATAAACCCAAATGTGATACAGAAATAGATATATTGAATTTTTTGTTTTCATTCGAAGATTATGTTGTACAAGTTTTATTCTGCATTCTTGTGACATTATTTTTTCTTCTCCACAATAAATGATTCCCTTACGACTTATTTTATATGCATGCAGAAATTCAAACATCAGAATCCTAGTGCCCCATCTGGAGCAGCCATTCTTGCTCTCTCTTCCAAAGGGCTTCTCTGTATATTACTAGGTTAACATGTAAAGTTAAGAATGCATGAACGGTAAATTGTTCTTCTGCTTGTATTGGAGTGTGCTGCTTGTAGATGATAACTTTTTTTTTCTTCTCTAAAATTAATTCCCGTGTGTGGCTTTCCAATATTCCCCACTTTCCCATATATTCTTGAACTTGCGAAGTATGAAGTAGCTGCTCCGGTGCGTGCGTGTGTGTGTTTTTTTTGGGTTTGAATTTATGGTTGCACAATCCGGTGGTAGGCCATGGCGGTTCTCAACCACATGCTCATGGAAGGTATGCTTATAGATATTTTTTATGTATTGAAATGGTTGATTTCAACAGTTAGAAACAAAAAGGAGTCGCAAGAGGTTTTACAAACCAAAAATGAAAAGGTCATTCATCTGCTGATCTTCATAAACGGAGCTACTTTTAGAGCCCGTCTATGTAAATTGAGAGTGGAAATTAAGCACATTATGTACCTTCCTTTAGAACTTGGTTTTAACAAGTTCTAGGGTAAATACCCTAGATAGTTACTAAATTTTTTCAAAAGTTTCTAATAGGTCATCGAACTTTAAAAGTTTCCTAATTAGTCACTGAA
>CAIGRN010013000.1:0-18740 GCA_903798345.1 Fraxinus anomala
CACAATAAGTTTAGAACGCGGCAAAATTAATATATATGCAATAGATGTTAGAAATAACGTTTATCACATATGCGTTCATATAGATAATCTAAATTTTAATGCATTATAATCATTCGAATTCAGACTACTAATAGATTTAGTCGTGACTAGAATAAATTTAATTTGTCTTGAAAAAGAGAATTAATTACAATAAAATTATCGATTGTCAAGAACGTATAAACGAAACTAGATTACAAATCAAGAATTGAAATAGATAGCAATAGCGAAATTCGAAATCCAATACAATCGTCCATAATTTGATACAAAACAATTTTTATTGTTTTCTTAAATAATTTAGCATAAAATTAAATTAAAATCTCTATTTCATTTGCACAATTCGAATTTCATACATAACTAGTAAATTTGAATTGAACTTATTCCATGTGGGACGATAACTCTTAACTCATCAATTATATAACTTGTCAACGATCTCGTACGCTTACGGGTTTCACACGAACATTTCTCTTAGGATTCATATTCTCGTAATAAGCAAGACACTCTTACACTTTGAAATAATTAATATTTGATTTTTTACCTTTCTATATGTCATATGGGGAAATCTAATTCTTTTCCAAAGAATCATATTTACTATATGACAAGCACTAAGTAAAGCTTCATCCCATACATTATATGATAATCCAGAATTCAATAAGATGACATTGATCATTTCTAAGAATGTCCTATTCTTTCTTTATGCTAAACCATTTTGTTCTGGTGTTCGTGGTGCAGAATATTGTTGTATTATTCCATTTTGTTCACGGATTATATTGAATTCATTAGAAAAATATTCTCCACATCTATCGCTTCTTAGAGTTTTAAGTTTCCTTCCTAATTGATTTTCAACTTCAATTTTGCATGTTTTAAAGGCACTAAAAGCTTCATCTTTATGCTTTAACAAATATACATAAGTATACACAAGCAATCATCAATGAAATTAATAAAATATCTATTACACCTGTTGTTAGCATGTCGTTCAATTCACATATATCGGAATGAACAAGTTCAAGTAAGTTTGTTGATCTTACTACACTGTGAAATGATTTTTTAATCATCTTTGATTTAATACAAGTTTCACATTTTCCTAAGTTATCGATTTCACATTGTATCAATCCACTTTTAATCATTCTTTTCATAGTGTTAACTCCTATGTGTGCTAATCTTCCATGCCATAAATTAAATGAATCAATAATATAAGTAAATGATTTGTTTTTATTATTAGAATCATGCTCAAAAGTGCAAAGTTTGACCAATCATTCAGTAGAATAGCCATTTCCAACAAAATATCAATTATGAGTTAGTACAAGTTCTTCAGATTCAAATACAGATTTAATTCCTGATTTTCCCAATAAAACTCCACTTGGTAGGTTTCTATTAATTTTTGGTACATGAAGAACATTCGTCAAAGTGATTTTCTTTCCAGAGGTGGACATGAGTTCCACACCGCCTTTGCCAAACACTTGAGATCTTCCTTCATTTTTCATTTGGATCTCTGACCATTTTCAATGTCATAATAAGTTTTGAAAAGAGACTTATCATAACAATCATGGATGATTGCACAGGTGTCATACCACCAACTCGAAACTTTCCCTTAGATTGCTTTGATTTCACTCACCGTAGTGATAATCTCATCAATGGAATTTACTTGTCTTTCCTTCTTTTATTGTTTCCTATGCCTGTAATCTCTTACATAGTGTCTCGATTTTCCATAAACATAACAATGTCCCTTGAATTTGTTTTTGAACTTTCAGTGATCATTTTTGGGTCCAAAAGGTTTTCCTTTCTTCCTATACTTGTTGGATTTGTCAACATTGTCCACAACATTGACTTTTGAAGAGCCATCATAAGGGCTTTCGACCTTATCTGTTGCCCTTGATTATTCCTCTATACGAAATTTTTTTTGAATTTGTTCCAAAGAGAAGTCTTCAAAATTGTAAAGAATCTTCTTCCTATACCCTTTTCAAGTTTTTGGAAGTTTAACAATAATAGTTCCCACTTGGAAAGATTAAGGAAGATCGATTTTCACGCTTTCAATTTCTTGACTATAACTTGCAATTCATATACTTGAGGCAACAAAGGAATATTATCAAGCATTTTGAAATTAAAATATTTAGAAATTAAAAGTTCCTTGGTACCTTCCTCCTCGGCCTTATATTTGTTTTCAAGTGCATTCCAGATTTCTTTTACCAAAGTGGTGTTGGTGTAAAGATCATATAACTGATCCGAAAAGGCATTTTAATGTGACCGTGACATACCAATTCGCCCTCTTGCCTTTTCTTTCTTTCTGCACGAACTTCTTCAATATCTTCTTTTGATTGTGTCGACAATTGGTTCCAAGTTTGGATCAAGTACATAAAAGATTTTTAATGCTTTTAGTAAGACTTTGAGTTTGTCTTGCCATCTTGTGAAGTTTGAACCATCAAATCTATTCAAGCACACCAAATCTTGATTCATCAACTTGATGGTAGCAAGTGTAGTTTCCGTTTCCAACGCAATAAAATGAGAATATCATTTGAGATTATAATCAAAATATAAAATACAGCAAATGAAACAAAAGAAGAGGAAGATGAAAAAATATTCGAAGAAGACTTAAAACACGAAAATATATCGTTGTCTTCAAACGATCTTTGCCTCCTCTTGTTATGCTTTTAAGGATTGAAAATGACAAATAATTTGTAAAATTTATTAAGTCTTAATGAAAAACACCAAAAGCTAAGTGTATTTTCAAATGAACAAGTGAAAAAGATAAAAAATTGATTATGTAAAGGAATAAAATTTCTTAAAAATTTTGGATGAATAATAGAATGGATTCTCATATCATTTGGGATGAACACCAATATGTATTTATAGATTTCAAACATCCCTACACGAAGTGGTTCCAACTCATATAGTAAAGGTACAGTGTTTCACCAAGAAAATCATCAAAAAATTCTAAAAAATTCAGCCAACGGTCGAATTTTATAAATATGCTATCGCATATGCTATAATTATGTGATCGCATCGTTATAACATTGACTGCCTCTAAGTTCCCTGATCGTACCTATGTGACCGCATATGCCATTTTCATGGCATCAATTTTCTTTTTTTTTCATTCATCAACGATTCATCCATCCATGATTTTGAATAAGAAGATTCCAACACGAAAAATCAACAATTCGCCAAAACATAATTGAAATTAAAGTTTTGAAATTGTTGGTATGAGTTATATTGTTAAAAATTACTCAGAACCAAATAGAACTGTTCACTCAATTTTTATAAAAATAAAAATTATTTTTGACCAAAAAATGTAGTGCATTAGTCCTTGAGTTAAAATTTAACCCCCTGTTTGGTAGAATTAAAATTAAAATTTTAATTTAAGTCAAAAATTAATAATTAATTTTAACCATATATTTTATGTGACTCAAGGCTTTCAATCATACGTTTCATCAATTTTTAACAAAATCTACTAAAAATTAATTTAAATCCCCACCAAATAGTGGGTAGTAATTTACTTACTAGATGATTCTAATGGCATTTAGTAAAATGATAGTTTAAAACAATTATTTTTATCTATTTTAAAGATAATGAATTTGCAAGCTCGAAGTTTATGATTGAACCTTATATTGATTTATTGGTTTAAGTCTGTATCAAGATAAATATATTGTACTACGCCGTTAATGTTTAGAAAGTTTCAATTTAAGTGTTATATTAAAATTACATACCAATATATTTATTTTTCACTTGCTCGATGTATTTATGTCGCTAAAAGCATTGTTTGAAATCAAATCGAACTGTGGTTGATTTTTTAAAAAAAAATTCAAACTATTTAAAATAATTTGATTTGAAAATAGCTCAAAAATCAAACATATGAATTACCAAAACAAGGTTTGGTTTGGCATGGGTGTGATTTAAAGATAATTGATTATAGCTTTAGTAAGAAGAGAATGAGTTGAGAGAAGTGTTTGATAAGTTTTTATTTCAGAATTACTACAAAATTTCAAATTAATATTTGAGTACTTGATGAAATAAGTATTTTATTGTTGTGTTTGTACATATTTACTAATATATGCATTAATTATAATAACATTCTTATGTATTATAAGAATTAAAATAGAGAATATATTTAATTCTATTTAAATTTTAGACGATTGTATTTAATAAATTATAAATTCGTCAAATTATTCAAATCAAATTAGAATTGATAACCATTGATATCTGTATAAACATATACTAAGTAAAAGATGAAGAAAATAAACAAATGTCAATTGAAAAAGCAAACTAAAAGAGCCAAAATAAACTGTTCTTTTAATTATACATAAAATGATGTTTTTAATAGCTTTATAAAAGAAATAATAATGAATTCTACATAATAAACAAATTTTATATAATCATAATCTTAATATATATATATTTAGAATTAATTTTGACTACAATAGAAATAAAAATTATTAACTTTTTAAGAGCACGAATGAAGGATATATATAAATTTTGTAATAGTGATTTTTAAAAAAATTATATATATAATTAAAATTTGAATTTACGTGTAAATTATTTTATTTAAAAAAATATATAATTTAAATTGAGTTTCAGTAATTTCAAATGTACATCCACTTATCACAACCTTTAACAAAAGTCCACAAGAGTTCGTTAATATTTTGGCGCGACCAAAATTAAGTTTTAAGCATAAAGTAAAGCGTTCGCAGAGCTATGGAAAGTGTAACTATCTTGTGCTATAAGTGAAGACTTCAAAGCCACATTTTTGCAACTATTTTTGGGATTCTTTCGATGGCTTTACGATGAGAACTGCACATCTTGCGTGATGAGCAACATAATCGCTAACACTTCCCAAGAAAGCCCTGCACGACAATGCAATTTAATTGTTATTATGCACTTTCGATTAATAGATACGTCATCAAATGAAATAGCAAATATAAACAAGATTCTTCTTCAACCACAGACCGTCTAACAAATTTTACTAGCATCACATCAAATTCAAAATGCTGTGACATGGGAAAATGCTTTTGATTTTAAAGATAGGCAGGGTCTAGTAGACCCCTGTTTGTTTTAGATAAAAATCAGATTTTTGCCCATTTGACATGACTTTTGAAAATCCAAAATGAGCTTTTAAGATCCAAAAGTTATTTTTGGACTCGTTTGACTAATTTTATAAAAATGTTTCTAATAGTTAGAAGAGATTTTAGAAGAATCTGATTCAATGTGACTTCTTCTAAAAGTACTTTCGGGATAGGAAATGTTTTTAAAAATTAATTTTTAAACAAACATCAAGCTATCTTCCTTCAAAAGCTCTTCTATAAGCAGTAAAAGTAAAAGTCATGCCAACCGGAGTAGGTTTTGATAAAAGTTGATAGAACGTGTAGTTGAAAAGTTGTGCATCCCATGAAATGTGTTGTTAAAATTAATTGTTGACTTTGACTTATACTTTGATTCAAATTTTTAGCTAAACCAAACGGGGCTTAGTCAAAGTTAAATTTTTACCTCTTGATCATTCCAAGTCCACGGCTACCTACAACAACAAGATCCATTTGCATGAGCCCTGCAGCTTCACAAATCACTTCCTTTGGATCTCCCTCAAGGAGTGAAGTTTTTGCTTCTACCTGCAAATGCAAAGCAATATTTATTAATTATGTTCCAAATAGAACTATAAAACTAAAGGGATCGGTTAATTTATTTGAGAATTCAATAGGGCATTGTGACATTGAAGCCAAGCTAAGCATGATTTTAGTATAAGGTAGCTTCAAGATCACTTTTATTAGTACTTCAAATATTTATCAAATAAAAATCGGACTAAATAAGATTTTAAATCGTTTCTTTTTTAATAGTATCCAATCCTACAACCATGCTACACACACCTAATTTTTTACCGAATTGACAAGTGGTAACCTCATATTGGGGGGCCTCTAGGCCCCCAATAGGGGTCCGTCACTTGTAAGTAACAAATTAGTTACGAAATTATGTACAATAAGAATAATTCTCAATTCTATCAAGGGCCATACCATAAGAGATGGTTTTATGCATGCAATTGGTATTACAAGTAAGCTTATGAATCTTGTTATTGCACGAATTTAGATTGGGTATGATTAATCCGGTTGTCGAAACTAACCTTTTTCTCAGTACAAATCTGCAGAGCATGATTGAGTATCGCGGAAGCATTTTGTTGTTCCACTTTTTTCACGGAATGTAGTGAAGTTGTTGGAAAAATAGCTGATTCCGATTAATGATCGATCAGGCATGGAAAAATTTAGTCATTACACTTGGAACACAGGTATACATGAAAGGATCAACGGTGGTGAATCCATGAACACATTTTTAACAGAAGTAACAAACCCTTTTAGAAATCTCTTCAAATGGAGGCTTATTCATAGAAATAAATGTAAAATGGATTTAAGTATTCAGACTATTTTAAAATCTACAATTAATGGTTAAATATTGAAGAAAGACGATTATCAAAATCCTTACCGGGTGCGCCGGGGAAGACGTAGTTGGGGAATGGCTCAATTACGTGCATAATTGTGAGCACACCCTGACCCAGTGCCAATGGTTGCTGGAAGAATTTGTCAAGAAGCCATCCCAGTGCATAGAAGCTTTCGTCGCTATCGTCAATCGCCACCAGTATCTTCCATCTTCTCCCCTGATTCTGCCGGCGTTGACAGTTGCTCCGCCCCAGCTTCCAGGCCTACACTTGGCTCCGCGGTGGTGCTCTCCATAGCCTTGTTTCGTTCCTGAACTATCGATGCTAAACGGGAGTGATTGTATATAATTTTTTATTTTGATTGTAATTTATAAATGGTATAAATATTGTAAAAATGAAAGAAGAAAAAAGGGCAGAAAACTGATATCGACAAGGCTGCATGAATAAGAAAACAGAATACTGCTGATTACACGTGCCAGAAAGATCAGAGTACAGATGGTTGACATGCAATACCACGTGGCTGTCTCGTGTTTAAATATAAGCAATGTTAAAATAACAATTTAGGTGACAGTAATATAACATAAAAAATATATAATTAAATTAAGAATTATTTTAGTTGTACATTAGTGTGTACATAAGAGTATCCAAATGTACTTGTAGTATTGATCCTAAATTAATCACTTAATCTTTATTTCATTGAACTTATCACTTAGCACTACCTAGAGGCTGGGCTAGTTTTTTAGCACCAATAATTTATCTAATATTGTTGGTACTACAATGTAAATATAGATAATGTTACGTGATAGATTCAACGAAATGTAAAATTAAGTCAATTATTTAATTATACTTCTTATTTCATGTCGCATTAGTGACATCTATGCTGATCTTTAAGACCAGTGATATTAAACATCATTACTCTAGAATATATGAAGAGAGTAGCTTTGGATCATGGATATTATGTTTTCTTGACATGATATCATATTACAATGAATATATACGTTTAAACACATGTTTGGTACAAATTAAAATCTAAATTTTAATTTAAATCAAAGTCAATAATCAATTTTAATCACATATTTTATATCTCACAATTTTTCAATCTTACATTTTCATCAACTTTTATAAAAATCTGATTTTAATCCCCATCAAATAGGGGCTAAGTGTCTAAATCGTTTTAAAATCTTTATATTAAAAATAGTCCATTAGAATTCATATCCAAATTTAAGAAGGAAAATTTACCGATCATATTTCAAGCCTTTCAAAAATATATGGTATGGTCCCAAATCTTGTAAATCGTAACATCCCAAACCCTTTAACAAATGTGCGTCAAAAGACCTCTTAACAATTTCCATTAAAAAATACGTCAATAGATCAGAAGTCCGACCTTAATTTGACCAATTTAAGGTATGATAAAGTGATCTATTAACAAAGAATAAGAAGAGAAATAAAAAATAAAAAATTAAAAAAACATTCATCTTCCCGTTCCACCCTACCTCCAAAAATGTAACCTATCCTAACCTCACAGGGCCATTGAAACCACCACCAAATTTGTCCCCTTCGCTCATTCAACTCCCACCAAACCCACACCAGGGGACAGGAGTTTGCGGTGGCCAACACTATCATTGATGCGCTCTGTAAACACCTTACCAAGGTTGGATTGTCACCAACCTGGGGAGATTTCTACGTCGGGTTCCGATCGAAAATCGGGGTAGAAATCTCTCATATTTTTTTGCATAATTTTGGTTATCTTTTGTTTGAAGTTCTTAATGTGCGAAATCAAAATTCAAAGTTCTTTATACGCGAAACCAGAGTTCTGTCCCTCGAGTTCGTTTAAGTCTTGTTTGGCATAGATGCTTCTAGTTGACAAACCAGATCCACCTTTGGGTTTGGTTTTGCCGAGAATCTACAGTTCACAACTACTGACTAAATCGAACACACTGGATTTTGATCTGAGTAAAATTGTTGGATTTAGAGGATAAAGTTAACGATCTGAAATGAATTTGTAACTTTTTTTAGTTTTATCGTTACTTACTAACTAAATCGAAATCATACAATTCAAATCTCAATTGGATCGAAGATGAACATGCTTGATTTTAATTTGAGAAAAAAATTATTGGATTAAGGGGATAAAGTGAACGATCTGCAATAAATTTGTAATTTTTTTTAGTTTCACCGTTACTTACTAAATCGAAATCATATAATTCAAATCTCAATTGGATCGAAGATCAACACGCTTGATTTTGATCCAAGAAAAAAAAATTGGATTATGGGGGATAAAGTTAACGATCTGAAATGAATTTGTAACTTTTTAAATTCTATGATTTTGACTATGGATTTTAAGGAGGATGATTGTAGGGGGGTGGTGGTGACACCATCACAGGTTTATGGTGGGGTAGGTCGTGAAATTTAGGGTGTACACTGGAGGAGGTTGATGGTGAAAGATGTACAAGTGGTGTAGCAGTGTTGGGATCTGAGAATGTGACGGAGTTGAATTTGAGAATAACGATGCCCACATAATTGGGAGTAGAGAATGACGAATGTAAACCTCAACATGTTGTAGCTTACGGGTGGAGTGGTGCCGGTGGCAATAAGTGTTGAAGGTAGGTGAATTGTGTTTTTGCTGGCGATGTTGTGATAGGGTGGCATTGGTGGTCGAGGGTGGCGACCAAAGAAATCTCCTAGTTGGTGGCTATTTCGGTGTCTGGGCAGGGTTAGGATAGGTTGCCAAGTTGATATTAGGTGAAATGGGAAAAATAAATGTTATTTAAATTTTTCTCTCTTTTTTTTTCGTCCATTAGTTTGCATTGTTGATTTTTCTCAACATTTGACACAAACTTCACTACCAAAATGACACTTTTCCCTTCGAAATATCGAAGCCATGCTAGATTCTCATTCACATTACAGACGTTTACACAAATTAACATTTATATATTTTCTGCTCTTCCTTATCCAAGATGTATTAACTACAATTCAACCCTCAACGATAATGACAAATTTAGTAACAGAAATCACGTTCTTACACAAGTGACTGTAACAATATATGCAACCATGGGAGAAGAACACTATGTAGTTGTCACAATTTTTTCACTTGTTAAAGGATGTAGTATGTGGTGTGAAAATCACCATTTGCCGTCCATCTATCCCTGCTAATAATTGATATAGCAAGTCATATTAAAACATAAATATAAATCAACTTCTAAGGACTTGAACTACTACTCTTATTAATATTGACATTTTAAAATGAAATCACGTCTTAATATGATATCAGAGCCCCATAAGCTCCAATGAACAATTCGATCTGATTAAGACTCAAAAAATGAACACGCGAATTTTAAGATTGGTTTGCTCAAACAAACCACCATCTTTCGGGAGCATGTTAAAGGATAAATATAGACTAACTTATAAGAACTTGAACTATTTCTCTTAATAAGGTGACCTTTTAAGATGGATCCTCAAATTTTAACAATTCCGAACTGACATTTTATCACATGCTAGTAACACCGATGAATACCAGTTGGTGGCTCATAAGAATTTCAACTGCAAAATTTGTATCTCCATTCGCTGCTGCCATTGCTATTTCAACCTGTGTCTGAAAAATAATCAAGGTACCCTCTATTAATATTCATCCAACTCCATAATATATGCTAATCTCAATCAGATCATATTTTTACCCTTTCAAAACCCATTGCAACCAGTTTCTGAATTTCTTCTTCAGATGCAACAGAACCCTACATTTATCGAGAACTAAGTTGTTTAGGGATCAAAAAACATCACAAGGATAATAGGTGAAAGGTGCAATTTTTATCAGATAGCTGAACCTGATTGCTTATCAATCTGTTAGGTGTCTCTGTACTATATGCTGCTGGAGGCCTGACAAAACAGAAATAGAGTTGCACAAAACCTTAGACAATCATGCTTGGCTGCCAGATTTTTTGACATCTTGGATGACAAAATGTCACATGGCACTCTATCATTATACTGTTTAAAAAACGGTCAACACTGCCATCCAATCATTTTTTGTCACAACTTATTCTGTCATCCAAGATGATAAAAAAATCTGGCAAAACAGCATTATTCAACCTCGGAAAGGGAATGATGATAGGGCCAACCCCTACTGAGATCTAAATAGAAACTGGCAGCCTTCAACTATGTTGTTCATTTATAATATTGCAATAGTAGCAGGTTATATAACGAAATGAGAATTATTACTCAATATGCATATGCACTTTCTGCATAAAATTAAAACAGATTCAAACAACAAAAAATCATCATAGCCCTAGAATTGAAAAATTGCATTACCTTATTCTCCATTAAATTAATGATTTCCAATAGCCAAATATCAAATCATGTAACTTAAAGGAGTTTCCAAGAGCTCATTTAGTCGATTAACATGCATAATAAACTTATAATACCTTCTGTCTGATATCTGCAGTCTAGCTGGTTGTGATGGATGGTCAAGGCTGTTTCTATCATCCAGAAGTCTAGTTTGTAAGCTAGAATCAGGATTTGGAGTAGAAGCTGCTGGACTTAGACCAGAACTAAGTGTCCTTCCTCTCCCTGGGAATCTGTCACTGTCTTCTGTTGCCTGCATCTTGTAAATCATAGATTTGCTTAGCAAACATTATTTTCCTATTAGCCATAAAGTATACCTCACTTTATGGTAAATAATTTCTTCACTTCAAAGTACCAACCATTAAAAGCATCAAGTGACTTCACTATACTTATCGGATGCGGATGACTGCATATCTAGAGAATCATATGAAATACTAATGTGACAAGAGTGCCACCCATGTACTATTATTGAATTCATATACAAAACTTCTATCACGTTAATCACCCTAGAGAATTAGCTAAAATATAAAATAGAGTCATATATAACCAGGAAAAACCCTCAAAATTTTATTGGCACTAAGCATTCAAATTTATTATGGTTTCTGTTGTAATTATATTCTCCATTCAATTGTATTCACCATTCTCTAAGTCTATTTGAACAAGGTCGAAAGCATAGAATATCATATAGATAAAGAATGAGAATGCAGTATAACAATATCTCATACAAATCCCCATTGTAAATAGGGCTGGCGAGCTCATTTCACACCCATCAAGTTGTAGACCACTATTAAGAGCAATACAAAGAGTGCTTCAAACATTCATCTTTCTTTACTTATAAACTTTCTTTTTTATTTCCACACTTGCATTGTGATACCTTTGGGTTCTTAAGATGATAACACTTTCATAGTTACTGCTAACCAAGCTACAGTCTGGATTAGGTAACTTAATTAGACCACGAGGAGCAGTTTTGAGGGACCAAATTGCCACACAGTTACTTGAGAGTCTAGTGTGTGAGACCCAGCTCCATTGCCAAACCACAAAAAGATAAAAAAGATAATAAAAAACAGAAACAAACATGTACACAAAGAAGCTTCTAGAAACACACTATGCATGGTCGATAAAACGAGACGTCCAAAGTCATACCTGAGAATTACTTTCTCTTTGTGGCATCCATGAAGACAGATTCCTCCATACATTTCCAGAAAGTAATCCACTTTTCACAGTTCATAAATATCATATTAAAATTAGTGTCAGAGTTCCAAACAAATGGCAATAGATTCACATTAATGAAAAAGTAAAACCATGCAAGATCTACCGTGATGTTGCATTTTGACCCGAATGTGTGGGGATGTAGCCTGTAGTATTACCGCCAGTGCATATTATAAATTTAGGTCTCCTCACACAACTCGACTGCACGGAAAGCCCAAAAAAATTAATGATAATAATAAGCAAAGGTAGCAAACAATTGAGATGTGTCATGCATGTAATCTTTACCAAAATATAAATTTGAGGAAAAAACTGGTGTAGCTGAAATGGCCAATAACCAGTGCTTTATGCATTTTTTTTTTAATATCACTTTCTTCCCTTTTATTAATTTCAACACAATCTGCTGAAGCAGAAATTTTTGATCTATCATTTCTTGATCAGACGAAAAAGAGAGAAGAATACAAAGCCCATCACGCATCAACTCTAAAAGGTAGAAAGACTCTTATTACGAAAAACATATTTTAAGGTTTAAAAATAGTTTTATAAAAATATAATTATGCAACAAGCACAAGAAGCAGCAAGTGAAACCAAACTCTCTGACAGAAAGGTGCTTATAGTGAGTTCAAGACACAACAACAAGAAATTCCATAATGGGGTTCATTACTGGGATTGGTAACTGTCAACATTTCCCTCATCCACCTTCAGTTTTAATGAGAATTGAATATAGAAAGATACTCGGACTCTTCGAAATAGTCGGAGCACCCGTGTCGGACGCGACGGACACGACACGGGTATGAGTATGAGATATGTGTCGGATCCTCCAAATTTCAACCAGACGCTTCGTCGTTTTTGTTTCTTTTTCCATCTTTTTCTTCTTTCTTCTTCTTTCCCGTTTCTACTATCTATAAACCTAGCGTCGTCGCCAAGAGGATAGGGAAAGGTGGCAGAACTAGGTTTACCCTTATTTTTCTTCTTCCTTCCTTTTTTTTCCATTTACTTCATTTTTTCCCCTTCTTTCTTTCTTTGTATCGGTGGTTTAGGGTTTTGTTTATATAAAATGAAAATGGGTTCCATAAAGTGTTGCTTAGTTCTCCACTAAGTCCAAATTGAAATCAAGTCCCTCATTTCTATTTTATATAACATTTGATTATTCTCACAACTGAAAACCAAATCCCAAAATTCTATTTTATTCATCTTAACCCCTTATTCAATACATATTTTCTTAGTTGTGAATAATTGATTTGGTTTATTCAAAATGACATATTGGATTAGTAAAAAAGTTAAAATTTGAAAGACGCACTCACGTACTCGTATCCGAAATTTGGACACTTTTTAATCATGTCCCCGTATCCTACACTTTAGAAAATAAAAAATTCAACATTTATATATGCACCCATACCCACTACTCATATCCGAGTCCGAGCATTATAGCATGTTCTTGTGTAATTTACTACCAAATTCCCTTGTAATCTATAAAACTATCCTACTTCTAATGTTGGCAATTGCAATCATCTCTGCTCCTTGAATTCTAATAAAATTTTGCCTCAAAGACGTGATGGTGGGATTTCACAAAGTGACTGCATTGCATGAAATCTTTCATTGAACCTTTCTGCCAGCTTCTGAAGTGCTCAAACACAAAAGTATATCTTCTTTCTCATTTTCCTTAAGAAATGGGTCTTGGGAGTAGCAGCATTTGTAAAGCTGCGAGAATTCATTTTTATCTAAATCTTTCTGCCAGCATTCCAAGTGCTCAAATAACTAAAGTAACTTCTTCTGACCGTACACTACTGCCAATTAATGTTTGATAATACTGACCATGTAATCCTACCTTTCCCACGATCTCACAAGAGCTTAACGTGAGGAATAATAAAAATACCTCACTGCCTCAGAAAAAAATTGAAGGTAAGATCATCATTATAAGAGTTGTGAGATTGGACTTCCAAATGCTGATCCGTCATATAGCTTAAGAACAGGAAATTATATAAAATAGTTCAAAAACAAAAACACTATGTCAAGCCGGCACATCATTTCAGCATATTGATACTACTATTCACTGAAAGGAAGACATTACTAAATAGTACATCATATGGTACTATTTGAAGGACACTTACCATCCAAGTGGAGGATTCAATGCTGGAATAGAAGGATGTTCCAGGAATTACAAAGTTAAACAGCCCCCAAGTATCTGGTGCCAGAAGGAAAACACTATTAATATGGTAGAGAGGAAAAGGCATCAAGAGACAGGTAATAATATGTATGATTATAAAAGAATTCGATCACATACATGCAAATCCAGACAAAATGCCGCATAGGTGTCCAAGTAGCGAAACATTTCGCATAAGAAGTTGAAACACGACTAACAAGATCCAAGCATACCTGAAGTTAATATGGGAAAAATGTCACGCAGGAATCTCTGGAAAGCACTTTATGTAAGCTCAAGAATAACTTTTAAGAAATGACTTCACTCACCATTTTGCGGGCACATTAAAAAGTCCGAAGACACTGCAGGTAAAGAAGAAATCAACAGTAGTATGAAGATTAGCTGACGAATAACTTAAATAGATTATATGGAGTCCATCAACTGAAACAGATAATTGATTGTGAAATGTGACATAATTTTGGGTGATATAATTTAAGTTTCATAGTAGAATGAAGGGAAGATGTGATGGACAACAGAGTTGCAAAAAGGATTTATGGAGACAACTCCAAATCAATTGGGTATGAGGACTAATTTCTTGTTTGTTGTTGCTTATTGTAGAATGGGGGGAAGAATAGAGATGAAACTATAGCGTATGAAGGATATTATTATTAAGATTAGCAATAATCAAGACAAACCTACGAGATTGGACTCCAGTGAGGCTTGTCTCTATCACAATCATTGAAAATAGTACCCCTGAGAAACCAATTGCACACTCATTCATGAGAAACTCGTAATTGCGAAACGGATTATAAGCTACCAACAATGCTATGAAAAGATGAAGTATGGCATTGCTTGTGGCCAGTAGAATCACTATGTACAGCAAGCGAATAGATCCCATAATTCTCTCCAGCTCAGAGCCCAGAGGAACCAAAGCCAACATGTTGAACATAACATGTAGTAGAGAACCATGAAACAGAATGGCTGTGTAAATCCTGTAAACTGCATACAACATGAAAAAGAAAGAAAAGATAAAAAATTCGATGTTACAGATGATGATATCAGTATAAATCTCCTTTCGGAAACAAGAGATATATATGCACAAATAAGATCAAATGCTCGAAGGTGGAGTCTGAAAAGATAGCGAGGTTGTCCTTTGTCTACTAGGAGTACAAGTTATAACCATGAATCTTTTATTCTTGACACAAGTTCAATCATTTGCATAAAACATTTCATACGATGTGCGTCATTAGCCAATAATATTCATACATTGAAAAAAAATGCAGAAAATGTAGTAGCAAAAATATTCTTTTTCATAAAATAAGAATTTTTTAAAAAAATATTGAAAATGCAGAAATGAGAAAGATCTCAGAATGAAATTTCAAAAAGAAAAAGCTATAAATGTAGGCCTACAGCAGGCAGTCAGGTCATATGGTTTGTTAACAAAGGATAATCCCAATCCAACATTGGTATGTCAACTAATTGATTAAGCAATTAAATTCTTTGTTAGAAAACCATTAACTTTAGCATACATGTGTAAACCTGGAGCAGGCTGACCAGGCAAAAGAATCCCGGCCCAAGCATTTACGGTCCACTATTTATTTCTATCATTTTCAGGTGCTTGACATCTTTTGTAACTTTATTCAAATAATAAAAATCATAGGACGAACTGGAAAGACTTTACTGTCCACTATTAGTATCATATCCGTAATTACAAGAAATTAACCTGGGATCTCTTTAAATCCACTTTTTGCACACTAAATGTCCCAATCATTTATCTTGACTAGCTATGTATAATACATTTGGTTTATATAGCAAGGGAATTTTGATCAGGGGTGGATCTTCAGTTTTTTCAATAATGCAGAAATAGCGCCTTTTGAAATATAAGAAAAATAACGTCTGTATCCCCTATATTATAGCCAGAAATGAACTGCGTTTCCCCCAACTCCACAGAGTGCATAAGCCTATCTGACAACCACTAGCCACATATCATGATCCAGTGGTCCCATATACAGCATTGGCGATCTTTAGATGTTCAAGTTGTTTCCTAACGATTGCATGCTAGAAAAGTTAAACATCATTTACATATTGCAGACTGCACTTACAGATATACATATGGCAACAAGCAATAACATGCTACATTAACGCCAGGAAAATACATAAAACTGAATATTTATTTAAGTGGGTAAGAAAAATATATTATTGGCTGAATGTGTGTGGTAGTCACATTAGGAAAGTGAAGAAATAAAATTTCTTAGCTAATTGTATTGCATTTGTGTCATGATAAGGAAAAACTGGATTACCTTGAAAGCGTGTAATAACATCAGAGGGCAAGAAGCACACTTCGGCAAAGGAGTCATATCCAACCAAAAGACAAACGAAGTAAATAACTCCACAAAAAATCACTATTGCAGATGTGAGAAAAGGAATGCCCTCCCACCACTGATTCACCCTAGTCGACAGCCCTGCCTGTACAAGCAGTTCAACGGTTCAAATTCACAATCAAACCCATCATGTTTGGTATGAAAGGCATAATGAGCACATAATTGAACGCCTTAGGTTTAGTGGCACCTACATCTAAAATCTGCCATAACAATGATCTAAAGGGGAAGAAATTAAGAAAATGCACACTATTTTCTGAAGACAGAAACAGAATCCATAAGTACGAGAGGACATAAACGTCTAGCGATAAAAGTGTCAGATTGAAATCATACTAAATCCTCAAAGTTCTAATTATCCTGTAAAAAGGCAAAAGTCGTCTTCAATGTCGCGCGAATTTTAGCTGAACAGCAAACTTTTTTTAAAAAATGCCTCGTCATTTCCCATAACTAGCTGAAATTTCCTTAATAGATCGCATGATTATGAGTGATCCACCTAGGGTTTGAATTCGCTTAAACCCAGGAAAATCCCAAGGTGTGATCATTGTTGAATAATTGAATATAATACATTTAATGCGGAGTAGAGAAAATTTGGTACCTCCGAAACAACGTTTGATCTCATATTGCTGCGAAATCTTCGAGATTTTTCGCTTTGAAAGTCTGTCCAACTTTGATTTAGGAACCCCAATAGTGACGCTATTCTTTCATAAATTTCGATCCGGGTCGGGCACTTTGGGTTGAAAATTTCGAAATGGGTATTACTCGCACGACTTCGGCTTGTTCCGGGTTTCAAATAAACCATATGTTTGAAAAAACTAAATTTTAAGTTAAATCAGAATAAATCTACATTTTTTTTTTTTACAAATTTTGTATAATTCACTTATAAGAATTACCACTAAAAAAAATTATTTGTCATAATAAAATTAAAAATTTAATATTTGAATTTATGCTCTTCATGTTGTTACGTTGTACGGGAGAACTTCGTGAATTAAAGAACGTATTATATATATGCTTATTTGCATGTCTAGTCATTTTGTGACACGTCAAGAGAAAAGTTATAGAGACAAAAATAATCTACTAAATATTGTTACTAGCTGAGCAATAGTGGCGTTGCACATTAATTAACTACTGGCAGTTATCTTGTCCATTCAAGATTTTATAAACGTGGTTGTAAATTCAATGTAAATTTGAATTTATCTTTCACGGTCATTAATAGAAGTTGACTAATTAGATATATTATATCATTTAACCAATATGTTTGGCTCATATTTGTAAACATCAAGTATTTTTTATTCATATATTTTGAAGGACTTACGAATACTTAGGCTCCGTTTGATACACAACATTTTCCATGGAAAATAGAATTTTTTTTTTTTTTATATTTTCCAACTTTTGTAGTGTTTGATATGAAAATTTTTCCCCGAAAATCGTTTTCCACCTCTTACTCTCACGCGCTTGTTTTCTTGGTTTTCAAGGAATTCACTTTCTTTTGGTTTTGATGGTAATTGATTTTCCACATTGTTTTATTTTATTTTTATTTTTTTGACAATTGGAAAAAATTCTAAATACAATGGTAAGAAAATTTATTACTTTTATTGACAATTTTCATGCAAAACAAAGTCAAACGAATGGTATTTGATATGATATTGTTTTTAATTTTTTTTTTTTTTTGGAAAATTAGAACAAATTCTAGACCCTATGGTAAAAAAAATATCACTTTAATGGACAATATCTATGAAAAACGATGTCAAACGTACACCAAACTTTCAACATTTTTCAGGTGTAAAATTATACCAATCAAACACAATTAATTATAATTCCTAATAAAATAAATTTTAGACAATTCAATTCCCTTTAATTTATTTTCTTTCCACCCAAATTTCACATTTGCAATCAAAGAGACCCTTAGCTTATTCACATTTCACTTCTATTTGCTTGTATAATTTAAAAGGTTTATAAACACTTCTCAAACATGTTTTTAGTAAATAATTCGACACGTAAGTCGCAAAAAATTAAGAAATTAGTTTGTCCTTTATATTGAAATTCTAAAAAGATTCCTTGTTAGTATTTCATTAAGGCCCCTGTTAGATAGCCATGATTTTCTATGGATTTTCAACTTTTGCACCTGTTTGATAGCAAAATTTTCTCGGAAATTTTTTTCCACCTTTCCACATTTTCCAACTTTTGGAGGAAAACATTTTCTTGTTGTTTTGGTTGGAATTGATTTTCCAGTTTTTTTTTT
>CAIGRN010013003.1:1169-15172 GCA_903798345.1 Fraxinus anomala
ATTTCATGCATAGTTCCACCCAAAATTTTGTTCTGATCTTCAAATTTTGAAGTTTTGAGTTTAATGGTGTGGTTATATTTTACGAATTACAATACAATAGATAGAGAGCGATCAGCACAGTTACTATTCATTATCTTCTTCAATTTTGCATACTTTTAAAAAAAAAAAGGAAATTCGACATGAACTTTAAAGACTTATAACGTTTTAATTTTAAATACAAATTGAGTGTCCTTTATATTGTTAAAGAGCTCATGGAATGACTTTTTTAATTATACTAATTTTACTCCACGTATATTAGCAAATCGAATTTTCTAATATTTTAAAATTTCTGCAGATTCTATAGGTTTCAGTTTTCTCCCAAATGCAAAAAGGGAAATAAAACGACATTTTACGTATGAATACTACTACATATGAAGTATTTAATTCCAAATTTTCGTTAATTCTGGATATGTATATCAAAAGATACTATTAAAGATCACATAAAGTTGCATACTTGAACATAAAAGATTCACAACACCATTTAATCATGTAAAGGCAAATTTAGATATGAAACACTGCAAAGAATTTAACCTTGTAGCTCTGATACCAATGAAAGAATTTTCAGCATGTTTTGAAACATAAATTTCGGTACAAGGATTCTTACTGGAAAATGATGATTTCCAATATCTTCATAGTAAAATGACCTTAATTTTCCATATTTCAAAATTTGCATTTTGCTGCACTCCAATAATAAAAATCAATAAAAATCTTGATCACGTTGGAAGGAGATCATTATTCACTACCTAAATGTAAAGTTTTGTGAGTTTTCTCGTCAAAATTATTTTTCTTGGCCCTTTGCTATAGTTTCACATACAAATTCCACAACTTCCCATCGTCTTTTCTCTCCCATTTTTGCGTGACATGTTGATGGAAGTTAAAGGGTCTAAATTCAAGTTCAAATCACTCAATCCTATTCATTTAATATCTTGCGGGTCAGGTCATCCACTTGGGTGACCCACGACCCCCTTTTTTTAACACTTCCTATTATAGTATTTTGTTACAAGAGAATGAAATGGTTGCACAATCATGGAATTGCCTCAATTTTAACACGTCATTATTACTATTATGATATTATTTTGAGTATGCTATTTAACATCAATATAGGTGATATTAATGTGACACTAAATGAGATGTAAAAATAAATGACATTTCATTGAATTTATTACTTATCGCCATCTAAACTGGTGTCCTAACACTACTGGTGCTAGATGATATTACTCTATTATTTTAGTAGTTAGAATATTCTCTTTTGTCCCTTTGGCTTATGATATTCTATGTATACTCTTGTACAGCAGCAAACAAGATTTTCGTGATTGGTTTTCACCACTCAAAAAAACTTGACGTATAAATTTATTCCTTTTACATCATATAAAATATTCTCATTTTATTTCTTAATATGTGAATCTAATTGCTGTGTGTTTCAAAGTATAAATTTATTTCATTTTAATAAATGTTTTAAATTAATAAATAGAAATAGGAAAAACATTAAAGTCAAAACATTTTGGATATCTATAATTATCCACAATATTTACATTTTCCCTTATCTTTTATTTATTTCAGCATTTATTTCGTTTCCTATTTAATTTGTATTTAAAGTTACTATCTATTCGTACTTATCTCTTTCTTCTATCTACGTCTCGAAATTTCAAAGGAGTTGTTATGGCAGCTTTATGTTGTTGTCTTTAATTTGCACGTAATAAAAATATTGATTCGATATATTAAATGTCACAGGGTCAAGTTTTCCGTCAACTAGTAACAAGTAGGCTCCTTTGTAGATTTGTATCACACAAAAATTATACAAGTGGATTTTTTCTTCTCTTTCTAAGGAATTAATGGTCATTATTCATAAATCTACAATCAGATTATGCCGTGGCTGTTGAAATCCAACAAAAGAGAGTTAAATGTGTTTTGAATGGTTTCACTAATTTCAACATCCGTATTTATTTTCTATCTTATTATTTTGGATTCTTGCTTAATAGCAATAAATAGGAATAGATATTCTAATTGGTGACTTTCTTTGGAAGGAAATTTATGTTGTAACTTATAACATGTTTGGCTACATTTAAAAATAAGTAAAAGAGTTATTTTTGACAAATTTTTAATGTCTTAGAAATTTTGGAGAAGTTAGTATTTTTTTAGCCTATGTTTGGATCATGTTTACATTCAACCCACTTTTCATTCACATGTTTTGTGAGACCCACAATTACTATCCCCTATCCGTTAATTTATATCTATTTAGTGCAAAAAGTTACATATTTTGAAAGTAACTCACTTAGTGTCTTAATGATTTTCAGTTTTGATTGACGAAAAAATTGTTTATTATTATTATTATTATTTTATTTTTTTGGGTAAAAAAGAACTTGCTTGTTTAGACGAAAAATTTCTTATTTACTTGTAAGTAGAATACACAAAAAATTGTTGTGTACGTAAGAATAAAAATGATGGAAAGAACAAATAAGAGTAGGTTGGCTATTTTATATTATTTTATTTATAACCATTTTAATGGAAAAAAAATATATTTAAAAGTTGGTGTAGCAACAGGGAAAAAAAAGTAATATAGGAATATAAAACGTCTATAAAATACATTAAGCTCCTATTTAGTAGAGATCAAAATCAGAATTTACTAGATTTTAATAAAAGTTCATAAAAGGTGGTGTTGGAAAATAGTAGATTTCATGAAGTATGTAATTTAAATTAATTGTTAAATTTAGTTTAGATTAAAATTAAAATTTTAATTCTTACTTGAAAAATGAAATTGATATTCATCTTATAAGTTTGATTTGAAAAAGCTTTACCAAACATGAACTCTAGTGTTAAATAGAAGACGAGTTAATTTTACAAAATGAAGTTTAGGTAAAATTTTAAATTAGACATTAAGTATTTTTATGAGTCACTTAGTCATTAAAGTTCAATAATATTACGTAATTCGTCACTCATTTAGCAGTGTCCACTCTAGATCTGACATTGGCTCGATTAACATGGACATCAACTAACGATCATTGTACATGTTAAGAAATTACAGATTTTCGAAAAAAAAATGTGATTCTTTTGATGGAAAAATCTCATGTCTGATCATAAAAATCCCTAATCACTCTGTGTAACCCTAACCCTACTTTTTCATCATTAATATGTATCAAAAATATCGCAACAAAACTAAAAAGGTCCATTTTGAAGGAATCTATGTCTTCAATGGTCGTTAGTCCACATGTAGGTTTAATAACTAAAAGCATTTACGCAATTGATATCTAATTGAAACATACAAAATATATATTCACATTTGCTAATTGTTGAAAGCAAAAGTGAAATGGCTTATCATTCTATTACATGAGAAATGACGTCAGTTTGACTAACAAAACTATCAATTATGTATCAATTTCAAGATTTACATTAATTCCACGACAATTAGTGAAATTAGCTCGACAAAAATCTCCAAATTCAAGTTCATGAAAATAAGCTCCATGTGTTCGTAAAACCCATTTTTTTTCTCACAACATATTAATAAGCTAACTATTCTCTATTAATTACTTTGTCGTTATGTTCCGAGCATGTCTACTTTTTTTCTCATCTAGTATAATATGTGAACTATTCTCGTGTAAATTACTTCTTCCTTACGGGGGATTACCCGAAAGGAAACACCATAAAAACACTTGTATGTGGATGAAATGTGAAATTTTGAGAGAGATTTTTTATTTATTTTTTTATTTTTTTGTGAAGAGTAGATATGATATTTTAATAACTCATGATAAGAAAGTCTTATTTGACCAAAACTAGTACAAGGTCTATTTTCATCCAATCTCTTCAAATTTCGCCAATTCAAACTCAAAAGTCACCCCCAAAAGCTCCCTTTTAAAACCCGCCCGATCACTTTCTCTCTGGTCTACGCCTCTTCCATCGATATTATCTGTAAATTCCTCTCTAACACCCATGGATCAAGTTAGCGCACAGCAGCAGCTTCCCCTCGATGCTGACGGCATTTGCATGGTGTGCAAAGAGAAGCCGCCGGAGGAGGCGACTCTCACTTGTGTTACGTGCGCCACCCCCTGGCACGTGACCTGTCTCTTGGTGGTGCCGGAGAACATGGCATCGGCGGCGAACTTTGAATGTCCGGACTGTTCCGGCGCCGGAATTATATCCGGAGCTCCGGCGGTGGCGGCGGCGGGGGGGAAGGGGGAACTGGTGGCGAGGATTCGGGAGATAGAGGCGGATGATTCACTTTCGGAAAAGGATAAGGCGAGGAAAAGGCAGGAGCTGTTGAGTGGAAAGGCGGACGAGAGTGAAAGTAAAGGAAAAGAAAAAGTGAGTGAGGATTCAATGAGTGATGTGTTGGCGGTGCTTGGTGAGAGCTGCAAGTGTTCCTTTTGCATGCAGCTTCCAGAAAGGCCTGTTACGGTATAAATTAACAAACCCAATCTCTGTATTTTGTGTTTTTCTTTTTGTAATTTATATTTGTTTTTGTGTATGTGAATTTGAAATGCGGTTCAAATATATCATGTGCATTCAATTCCATCTCATGAATTGATTCACTAGTTCTATTTTATACATGTACGAAGTTGATTTGTGCATATTTAATTCTGTTTACTAAATTTTTTTTAATATATATATATATTTTTTTGGTGAAATGTTTTGATTTTTATTTTTGTTGTTGTTTAGAGGGCGAGGATTAATCGATATATTTTTCTTCATTCTCTTTTAATTAGTAATTCTTTAACCCTTGTTTGAGGAAACAACTGTCTGATTAATATTTATTTGTTATTACATATAAATACAAACATGTGTGTTTAATGTAACGGTGTTTTCTTTTTTATTTTCTTGTTTCGAAAAAAATAATAATGAAGTTTCAGGTTATGATTTTGAACTTTTGTAGTTGTTTTTGTTCACACTTTAGGCAATGTATGCAGTAATTAGTTTTCCACAAGTGCAGCCTTTTTTTGCTTTACAGATTCGATCACCTATTTCCATTTTCTGAGGGATTGTTTGAAAGGCATCCACATTCTTATTTTTGGTTATAAAAATGTCTTTTCGTTTTTTTGGGTTAAGTGGCCTTTAGGTGTAATTTTGATGTAGAGGTCAAGTATTGAACACGACGTGCTATTTTACTTGCTTCTCTTTTAATTTGAAATTCTCTTAGTACATACTGATACTTGTATTATGCTAACTGGATTCACTCTACTCCCATTTGGAATAAGTAACAGGGAAAATTTATAAAGAGGTGTTCCTAAGATAAAAATTTGCTCTTACTTTTTGTATTGTGAATATTAACAAATTTTTCTTCCATTTAGTCTATGTCATTTAGTATTTCACTTATCATACAGAGTGCGTTTCAAATTTTAAGTGTTTTTTTATTTTATTTCCCCCACACACACAAGCAATATACTTAAAGATGTATTGTGTTACTCAGATGTTAGTTCACAAGTTTTAAAGCTGTTCATTTTTGTATATGTGTCTTGTCATTGATCTTGCTTTTATAGGCCTTTGATACATCTGATTCATCTGATGGCAATTCCTTGATTATTTTTCTTCCAATTTATATGTTCTTTCCAATAAAACAAGGATCATTTCTCTCTCCAACCAAACAAGAAGATTTTTTTTTTTCCTGCCTCACTGGGTAATGTGATTTGGAAAGTAAAGTTTTTGCTCTAATATCTCAATTTAAGAAATTATCTTCTGTTTTTGACAAGTATGAGCTATCAAAATTCTGCAATTCTGACTAATTCAGCTGTACCAAGTTTGTGAGTGATGAATGAGAAAACTGTCTGTAATATATTACGTAGGTTGTCTTTGCACGGATTGTTAATTAATGTACTTATGTTTTGTCAATTTTGGAACCAAACAAAGTATGTCGTTGTGTGAAAGAAGAAACTGCAAGTTCAACGGCTTATCCATGCCCAAAAGAGATAACTGTCTGTAATCTATATGTTGTCTTTGCATGAATAGTTAATAAATGTACTTGTTTATTTTATTTTATTTTTTTCAACTGATTCCTGACAAAGTATGTCTTTATGGGAAAGCGGAAAATACAAGTTGAATGTCTTCTCTGTGATAAATAGATAGAAGTATTTATTTCTAGGCCAAAAATAGGAATTCACCATGTTGTGTATGCCCCTCCATCTCTATCTCTTCCAGTGTCTAAGAAAACATGCCTTGTCCATTTGATATAGTAATTCTTCTAAACTGAAAATATATATTATCCGAGTTAAATTACACTTGTTTACTTTAGCAAATCATGTAGATTAAATCAACTCAAATGAAATCTTATCCATACTTGGTAGGTAGCTTAAACAACTCATTTCTTGCCATTACATTTTCTTCCTGTTTGAATATTTCAGACACCGTGCGGACACAATTTTTGCTTAAAATGCTTTGAAAAGTGGATTAAGCAAGGGAAGAATACTTGTGCCAAGTGTCGTAGTAGTATTCCCCGCAAAATGGCAATTCAACCACGCATCAATTCCATACTCGTCTTTGGCATCCGAATGGCTAAAATGTCTAAATCATTATCCTCCAGGGGGCCTCAAAATGTTTATCGTTCTTTGCATATCCAAGACCGGCCTGATAAGGCGTTTACTACAGAAAGAGCACAGAAAGCTGGAATGGCCAATGCTGCGAGTGGAAGGATCTTTGTTACTGTCCCTAAAGACCATTTTGGACCCATTACAGCAGAAAACGATCCAGAAAGGAATCAGGGGGTATTGGTTGGAGAGAGTTGGGCTATGCGCATGGACTGCCGGCAGTGGGGTGTGCACTATCCCCCTGTTGCTGGGATTGGTGGAAAGGCAAGTTATGGTTCTCAGTCAGTTGTAATTTCAGGGGGTTATGAGGATGACGAAGACCATGGTGAATGGTTTATCTACACTGGAAGGTCTGTTCATTATAAATTGTACCGTGAGCTTTTGGTGTTTTATTTTCTCTAAAGTTCTATATTTTTGAGTTTCATTTGTTAGTTGATTTAAAGTCTCAATATGATAGCTTATTGTTTTGGTTGTTATTTCTGTATATTTTGCTATGGTTTAATATGAACTATTAGATTGAGTTATCCATCCTACTATCCAAGCAAAGAGGTGATTCAGGTATCCAATTATTGTTACTTAATTATGTTCTCATTTGATTAACTAATAAAAAGCCAATTTACTCATTTCACTTGTAAATAGTAGTGCATTTTTGGAATGTCCATTTGAGTAAAGAATACTTACAAATTATATATGTGCTTACATCTCTGGTAAAGTAAATACTTATAAGTAGATACACAATTTCAAACAACCTAAGAAGAAGTTAATTTTTTTTTAAAAAAAATGTTATGAATCTAAAAGAATTACAAAATAATAAATTTAGCAGTTAATAATTAATCAATTTACTAATTTATCATTAAAATATTTGAAATGATTCACTCATATTTCATAATTTTTAGTTATTATAATAGAAGAAATATTCTCGCTTAATCCCTAAAGCTATAGAGTAAAAGATGCCGGGTTGCAGGGAGGAAGAATATTACAGTGTCAATTTATAAGAATGAATGAGATATTAAGATTGTACAAGTTACATAGGTATCAAGCTCACCAGTTGTACAATGAAATTGTGGAAGAGGGAGATTGAACACAAATTAAAGTGTAATCAAAGATGTGGATATTCCATGACTTTATTAATAGCAAGCATCCCTATATGCATGACAGAGCAGTCACGGTCAAGAGGATGAGATTTATTGTAGCACTAGAGATTTGTCTATCACTAGATTTACGTCAAGGTTCACATAAAGTCTTTATCTTTCTGCCTTAGTCATGGATACACTCGTGAGACACATTTAAGATGAAGTTTCAAGGTGTATTTCATTAATTAATCATATATTTTTTGTTGATGAGACTAGAATGAGGTTAAATCATAAGTTAGAAATTAAAAGTTGATATATGCAAGTTTGGTGTATTTATGAGAATCCAAAGCTTGTAATGTATCCTGACCTTTAGGTAAGACTCAAAATGAAAATTTAAAGCCATAATTACTCCTTATTGTTTAAAATTTTTTCTGTATTAATTTCTTCTCTTTAACTTTTTGTCTAAAGTCTTAAGACGTCTCTCGAGGATTGATCATTGAATTATTCTTGACCTGTGTTGCTCGGCTGCTATCTTTCTTAGACACATCATACGACTTGAAAATGTTCATAGTTTCACCACAGCTTTTGCCCCGTTCACTTTACTGATTGATCAACATACTTCCATTGTGGTTTTTCTCTTATTTCTCTGTTGTCTTCGATTATCTCGGTACTCTTTAAGTGCAAATTAATTTCTTTTTATATTCTTCTAATATTTATAATGTTTTCTTTTGAGTATGATAGTGGTGGAAGAGATCTGAGTGGGAATAGACGAACTAACAAGGCACAATCATTCGATCAGGAATTTAAGGAAGGAAATCAGGCTTTGCGAGTCAGCTGCTATAAAGGCTATCCGGTTCGCGTAGTTAGGTAATAATAAGTTAATGCTTACTTTACTACATGAATAACAGTTGTTCATCATTACCTCATTAGTATCAATTATGCTATTTAGCACTATTGGTGCTAAGTACCTGCCTAGATGGCACATGAACCTTAAAAATAATAAGTCACATTTAAGATGTGTTGTCACTTGCAGCCACCATATTCAGTGGTGCTTGATAGCATTATTCCATTAGCAAACACCAAATAAATAGCTTCCATTAATAGCCTTTTCTTGGGCATCCATTGTAGTCGATCAACGTCCTTAGATGTAAATTTATACGTTGCTAAGACTTGACATTTCTTCTTATTATAATTTAATTTTTCTCAATTTAAAATATTTTTTATTCTTTCTTTATTTTTATATTTTTATTTATTTTTTTCCTTTTTTTTTTTTTGGTCATAGAATCTTTTAATTATCCAAAGATTATGAGCTCATTTTTTATATGTACACGTTATTCAAGATATGATTTCCAGAGAATTTGTATACAGTGTCTGTCATTTAACTTCTTGAACTCAATATAATTTCCTAAGTTAATAAATTGTTATTTCCAAAGTTAATGGACATAAACCTTTGGAAATTAATGCCCATTTTCAATGGAAGTGAACCATGCTTACAATGCTCTGAGAATGCTACCACATGAAGGCTTGGCCAAGAGTGTCTTCCGTTCACAAAACAAAGCTTTGCCTGTTCAATCCAACATTTTGTGAGACGAATTCTCCTTTCCAGCTATCTATATGAAATATGCCATGTGTAGTGATCCAACAAATTTGCAGTATATGGTGCATAAAAATGTATATCTATGATTATCTTCTCGTAGTGAGGGCGAATTTGCTAGATCGAGCATTAACTTAAAGCATTTTTTCCACATGCTAAAATGTGCTTTCAAAATAATTCCTTTCCAATAATGGGGAATTGTGTATCCTAGATCTATCAATGACTTTAAGGTTCAGAACATAATCTTCAGATATTGCTCAACTCAACTAAACAAAGCCCTCTCCGTCATTTATCTGGGTGGCTGCATGATTTCTTTCCTTTGGTGACGGAGTGAAGGCTCTCTCTGAATTCAAGCTACTAAGCTCAAGGCCTTTTAATCACTTAGTTCCGCATGATTTTATGTCTGCCTCTTTCTCTAGTATTACTGTTAATACTATCAATTTTGCGTGTCAGTGTGTGCCTATGGGCTTCCAGTAAATATGCCAAAACCATCTCAAACTGTTTTCTTACAGTTTTTCTATTGACACACACTTGATTAATTTGCAAATATGTTCATTTCTCATTCTATCTCATCTTGTTTGCCACAAACCCATCTCAGCATTATCACCATAGTCACACTCATTCAGTCCCATACAGGATCACTGGTATTGTGGTAGTCCTATAGAATTTTTGATGTAGTCATATAGGAATTTGTGATCACACAAAACCCTAGAGGAACTCCACTTCAACAAACCGGCTTTGATGCTTTGATTAGCATCAAGTCTATTACCCCTTTTCCTATAAACATTTGAGCCCAAGTATAGAATGCACTTCGTTCTGGGTATCTCTAGATTCAAGCTTATAATGTCTATAGTCTAAATTGATTAAGTGTTATAGTCCATATATTGGTTCTTACTCCAATTTTGAATCCTTCTTTTTTTTTTTTTGTTGCAGTTGAAGACATCTATTATAGAAATTATACCATACAACATAGCAAACTACAATTTGGACTACAAAAATGTTTCGACTTGTTTATCTAGTAGTCATTTTTTATGACATATGGACACTCCTACTAGAGTGGGTTGTGCATGTCCGAAACGTGTCATGTCAGAACTCGGGCACATATCTAACATGCTATGTGGGGTGTCCTATATTATAACACTTATCTAAAAAAGTCAAAATAATGTGACAAAAGTTCTACAAACTTAATATCGAATTATTTTTACGTACTATATACATTTTTTTACTATAGTAATATATAGTTTAACTCAAAGTTATTCTAACATAAAAAATAGCATTCATCTAATTTAAAAGATTTCACTATCAAAATCAAAACTAAAATAATGTTGATTTAAATATAGATATAAAATATAAAAATAAAGATATGATATAAGTAAAGTTTTAAAGAATTTAAATTGACATGTTGTTATTCTACTCTTTGGAACAATCACGTGTCAGCGTGTTCGTGCTTCTTAGGTCATATTAGTTAATTATAAAATCCAGTGTTCATGTTTTGGGTGTTAGTGCACTCAAGTCCTGAAGTTAAAAGGGACAAGATCGCAACTTCCTATGGAGATTAATTGATGTACGACATATTGTTCTGGCAGACATAATGCGGTTTGCACAGTCACAAAAACAACTGAAAGGATATTATTATTACAATTACTACTTTAAATTCTTGTGTTCCTTTTGAGGCTTGTTTTATGTACCATTTCTTATTACTTAGCTTCTCGACCATTCACTTATTATTGTGATAACTGGCAGCATGTTAATCTGGTTTAATATAGTAAGCAATTCCAGTTCGATGTGCTTATATGTCCAAGTTTCTGATTTGGAATTACAACTAATAATATATCTTTTGAACTGGAACGTAGATTCAAATCTATATCTCAAAATCTTGAATCCACCAATATCTTGAGTTTGGCGTTTACTCGTATTCAAGTTTTGTGGTTTAGTTGAGTAGTTTGTCGACGTCCATTATAAGTATTGGATGTGCATATATTCCAGGTTTTCTGATTTGGAATTTCACCAAAAAATACCTCTTTTGCACCAGAAAAGACCTATCTTCATATTTAATTCGAAATTCAGGTAGCAGGATCATCTTGGACCCACGAATATGTTGAGTGGTATGTCAATCTTATTGCTTCCGTTGAAGATTTTGAAGGGTGTATTGATTCCCATAATTTTATTTAGTATATGTTTCTGAATTCAATTTAATAGTATTTTAAAGTCTTTTGTAGTTCATACATGAGGCTCCAGTTTAAAGCCATACAGTAATGGATAGTAGAACGGCCAGTTAATTTGTAGACTACTCTAACCTTAAATCTGGATCTAATGTGGAATGTGAAGTCATGCTCCTCTTCACATGGTGTATGCTTTTATAATTGAGTATTCCTTTTATTCAACCTAAAAATCCTCTGGTTGGTAGCTTGTGCATATGATTGATATTGTAATTTTTCTTCTTACTTCCACTCCAATAAAAATGGCCTTCATTTCTTATGAATAGATCTGAGAAGGACAAGCGCTCTTCCTACGCCCCAGAGAAAGGCTACCGCTACGACGGTGTCTACAGGGTTGAGAAGTGTTGGAGAAAAGCTGGAAAGCAGGTATATATATTTGATACTTCAGGTTGGACTTTGTTGCTTTTTCTTTTGGTGCGTTAGTTGTTTTTTAGCTTTCTTTTTCTGCATTAGGGATTCAAGGTCTGCAGATACTTATTTGTGAGATGTGACAATGAACCTGCGCCCTGGACAAGGTTTGTAATTGGTTGCAATTGTGACATTTTATTTAATAGGACTATTCTCTTCAATAATTTTCATTTGATTTCAGTGATGAGCATGGAGATTTTCCAAGACCCTTGCCAGACATTCCTGAGCTTAATAAGGCATTAGATATCTCTGAAAGGGCAGAAAGTCCCTCATGGGATTATGATGTGAGTACCTAGTCTCTTTCTACCATTAATGCCATTTATGTTCTTTGATGTGTCAACATGCATATCTCTTATATAAACATGTTGAATATAAGTAAAATATTAAATTGCATCTGTGGCTCACTTCATGATGGGCTGATGATGATGCATATAAAGTATCAAGAGAACTGTTGTGTATGGTGGTTATTCTTTGATGCACGCAAAGCTGTGAAGAGAAGTGATCTATAACATCATTTGCAGTGACAATTTTCTACACGCATTTCATTTTGTGTATTACTACAATACTCTCCTTTTTTTTTTTCCCTTTTTTCCGTGTTGTTTCTTTTCTACAGGAACTCATATTGCTGCCAATTGATTCTAGATCAAGCAATTTTAATGCACCATAACTTTTTATGGGGCCTGATTTTGATCTCAGGAGCAAGAAGCTTGCTGGAAGTGGAAAAAGCCACCACCCGCTAGTGAAGAAAAAGTAATCAATGTTAATCCTGAGGAGAGAGAGAAGGCAAGGAAAGTGATAAGGAAAGCACACAATGTCTCCCTGAAGGAGAAATTGTTAAAAGGTTTGATCTCTTTCCTGCCTTGCACATTTTGTAGCATCTTTAACCGATTAATATACATTTTTTTTCCATCATTGACTATTAATTTCTTTTAATTGGGCTTGGTTTGAGTAGTAAGCATTCCTTATTGTATATATTCCCTGATTATTCTTATTATGAAAATCAGGTTTTTATACCACGAGGTATGGTTGTCAATTGACTCGTAAAACTTTTAGAGAAAATGGGTAAATGTTTTTTATTCCCTGAATCTTTGAGGGACTCCATGAATTCCAAATTTTCTTGTGCTTATTTGTTGTGAGTGGTTGATGTCATATTGTGTGACAACTTCAAGTTGAAATAAATAGAGGTCTTACTATGGTAAGTTTGCACATGCAGGATTTTGTTGCCTTATTTGTGAAAAAGTGCTGAATCTCCCCCTCACGACACCCTGTGCTCACAATTTCTGTAAGCCATGTCTGGAAGATGCATTTGCTGGAAAAACATTCACAAAAGAGAGGATGTGCCAGAATGGAAGGAAACTTCGTTCACAGAAAAACGTCTTGAAATGCCCAGCATGCCCAACTGATATATCTGATTATCTACAGAATCCTCAGGTCCGGCAAAACTTCATTCTAACATTGAAATTGATTTCTATTGTTCCTCTTATATTTACCCCCACCATTGACCTGAATTAACTCTATGGATCCCTTTTTCCTGTTCAGGTTAATAGGGAACTCATGGAGGTGATAGATAAGCTGCAGTCGGGGCTTAAGGAGGACGAGAATAACAGTGGTGACTCCAGTGATGGGAAAGCTGATGCTAGTAATGAGAATTTTGATGCTCTACCAGGGAGTTCAGGAGTCGACCTGCCCAATGCAGAAAATAACAGTGGCGACTCCACTGATGGGAAAGTGAATGCTAGTAACGAAGACTCTGATGCTCTACCAGAGGGTTCAGGAGTNAAGCTGCAGTCGGGGCTTAAGGAGGACGAGAATAACAGTGGTGACTCCAGTGATGGGAAAGCTGATGCTAGTAATGAGAATTTTGATGCTCTACCAGGGAGTTCAGGAGTCGACCTGCCCAATGCAGAAAATAACAGTGGCGACTCCACTGATGGGAAAGTGAATGCTAGTAACGAAGACTCTGATGCTCTACCAGAGGGTTCAGGAGTAGACTTGCCAAATGCAGAAGCCAAAGGCAATGATGAAACTACTCGTAAGAGAAAGAGCAGTTCAGCTGACCTTTCAGCTGAGCACAAGATAAGTGAGACTTCCAAGAAAGTTAAAGTCAGTGCTGGGAATGGCACGCCCAATGTTGACAACAATGCTCCAGGGAACAAGAATT
>CAIGRN010013005.1:0-15466 GCA_903798345.1 Fraxinus anomala
CCAATTTTTATCAAATGAGAGGTTAGTATTCTTGTACTTATTCTGATATTATTGTTTGTAAAATTTGGAGTGCTTGTTATTATATGCTAACTTGATATTATTTGTCTTTTTGTTTATATATCGAATTTTCAAAAATATGAATATAATTTAACATTCAATATTATTAGTTCTCGTTTAAATGTATATGATAATTTGTTTTAAACATATAGCTATAATGTTGATAGGTAAATCGCGGATTAAAATCGAACCAAACTGCAAATAATGGTTTGGTTTGAAAAATAAAATAGTTTGGTTTGTTTTGGAATTTTTCTAAACCGTATGAAATAGTTTGAGTTGAAAATATAATATAAACGGTCCAAATCGAACCGTGTTCACCCTTATCTCAGATGTTTGAATTCCAAACCCCTTGAAATGGTTTGAGTTGAAAATATAACATAAACCATCCAAATCGAACCGTGTTCATCCCTACCTCTGATGTCCAAAATAAATTATTAAATCATAAACAATGTCTTTCTTACACTTTTTTATGCTAATCCTACACCAAAGAAAGCAAAAAATCACATTTCAATTGAAAAAAAAAATTGAAGGAAAAAATTACTCCTTTTTTTTTTTTTTTTTTTTTTCTGTACCAATTTGTAGGGATGAATTAGTATGAAATAAACTTGAATGAAAGAAGTTTTTGTAATCTTGAAATGAACAAGAAAATGAGGTGAAGAATACATTAGCTGAAGGGCAACTTTGTCATTTTGCCAATTAAAATATTTTAATTTTGTTTACTTTTTTAACGTTGATCGAAGTTTATTTCTGCAATTCTTTACCCAAAAATTGTATACACGTTGACTTTTTACATTTTTATTTATTTCTTTAATTTTGTGATTAACCAATTACACCCTTTCTTATGTACAAGCCATTTCAAACGTGGCATCAACTGATTGGATACAGCCTAGGAACTGTAAAATCGAAACCACATCGGCATTTACATACAACAAAATCTCTCTTTTTCAAACCTTTGATCGATCGAGTAGTATTTCCGGGGGAGAGAAAGAGAAGATGAGTTACCAGAAGGTGCATCAAGAACCTTACCCTCCACCAGGTCTATTTTCTTTTCTCCAATTAATTTTTTAAATGAAATCTTTTCTTTGAATTTCTGGATTCTTATGATTAGGGTACGGAACTATGTCATATACTTTAGATAACGAAGTTAATATGGATTTATTTTAATTTATTGATTCGTACAATTAGGGTAGGAACTATGTATAAATGGAATTTCTTGAGTGATTTTAACTTTTAGCGTCTCGATTTATATAATTAGAGTACAGAGCTCTGTTTTAAATGGAGTTTCTTGGTTGAATTTCTGGGTTATTTTAATTTACGGATCTGTATAATTAGGGTACGGAACTTATCCGCCACCTGGGTACCCGTCGGCACCACCACAACCGCCACACGAGGGGTACCCATATCCACCACCGGGATATTATCCACCACCTCAAAGGCCTGGAGACAGTTATCAAGGATATTTCAATCAAGGGTACCCTCCACCACCTCCACCCCCACAATACCAGGGCCCCCACTGTGAGCATCACCATTACGATGGCGATACTGGTTGTACATCTTTTTTACGAGGCTGGTACGTCAATTACTTCCCTTGTTGCTGCAGTTATCAATGTGTCATTGCTATTTGTATTTGATGAATTAATTTATTGGAGATAACTAGAAAGTGAAAAACTCTATTATAAAGCATTTATTAGACCAAAAACGACATCTTGCTTAAAATTATTTTAAAGTGTGTTTCAATGAATGGGAGAAGGGGTTAAAGATTCTGTATGTTATGGGATAATAGACGAAGGAAAGAAAATATCGGTGTCGGTTGGTGATTGAGCTGAGGTGTGTGGATTGTGAGGGAGGGTGGCCAGCACTGAGCCTTTTTTTTGTTCTGAATCTGTGGCAAATATGTTTGAGCACATGCAAAGCATATACGTAAAGTAAATTTGGTGCCAAATTCAAATGAAGTGAAAGATAGAAGAAAAACAGAATTGAAAGGGGTCCTTCTTTATTTCCATCATCAAAATAAGGCAGCTCAAAAGAATTTGCCTTTATATTTTTATTTGAAGACTTATGATGAGGTTTTGTGCATCCTCAACGTGAAAATTAATGCAATTATTAAGGGAATTAAATATTCGTATAATTTGCGTCAAACTTTCACATACTTGCTTTTTCGGTCATTTTTTGTGTCTTGTCGAGAAATGAGCAATGAGCTTAATAATCATTGGTAAGTAATGGTGTCTTTTACTAATTTATTGTTATATGATTCATCTATCTTCTATCGCTGAAATTGTATATACACCTAATGGATTTAATACGGAATTCAGGTGAAAAGCAACCAGTATAGATTCACTAAATGTTTATACTGTAAAACCAAAAAAACCCAATAGAACATGAGCTACTGTTCATAATTGCTGCTTTTATGTTGACTGATATCCTAGAATTCTGAATTCATCAATGCTGCCTATATTGTGTCTTACCAATTTGTGCACAGCAGGTTATATAACATTTACTTCGCATTTTCACTTGGATAACTCTCTATCTACTGTTCGTAAGAAAACTTTTTCTTTAGTAAGGTTGAATTGATCAGTCAAATCCCTCACTCAGGTCAAATCCTATAGCTTTTATAAATATTGTCTGGATTAATTGGTGCTGGACGAAAATATTTTAGCCGTGCAGTCTAAGCCGAGATCAAAATGTAACTAAAAAATATAGTTATTACTGGAGTTGGAGTAAATCATGTTCTAGGTGAATGTCGGGATGGCATCTCTCAAATTGGTGCTATTTATTGATAGATGCTGTTGTGCTGCCTTCGGAAGTAACCTTTATTAGCCAGGATTCCTTTTCTTTTTCCATATGGTAGAAGTTCAGAATTCGAGAACTCCATAATCATGATGAAATGCCACATTATTTGGTGGATATGTATTTGTAACTCAATACCGTTGGCAGTTCATAAAATCTTATAAATTAAGAGAATTGTATATAGAAGCTTGCTAACAACGCCGAATAAAGTTTCAAACTGTTGCTATTTGACTTGGACCCACCCTATCCAACTCAAAAATGTCATCAATTTTTAGTTGCTAATAGATTAATTTGTTGAGTTTTACTGATAATATGATGGCATACTTCTCTCTTTGCTCCATTGTGGACGTTGAAACTTCTATTTTGTCTGTTGTGCAATGCAGTTTGGCTGCACTTTGCTGCTGCTGCATATTGGAAGAATGCTGCTTCTGAGCGTCCAAGGTGCTATATGATGGTGTCTAGTAATTCGTCGTTTTAGTGATGGAAATACTGCTTTTTACAATTTGTTTCTCTGATCGTTCGTAATATTAATGATAGAACTGAGTTGTATTTGTGTACTATTTTAAATTGGTATGATATTAATGTCATTGCTTTGTAAAGTGTAAGCGTTTGGCGAAAATCAATCTCCTTGGTAGGATGATATTTCTCACCAGATTTATGTGTATTTTGCTTGAACCAACAATGGAACATGGTGATCGAGGCTTTCTTGTTTATTTAAGTTTAGCAATTGGAGCAAGTTCTTTAGCAGTTTCTGCATGCACTTACCTAAATATACAGTTTGTGTTTTGCTACAGGATCAATTCCCATTTTCCTCCAAGTTTGACTAATGGACATTGGGTAAATTAATTGCTCAAATATCCGTTTAAATGTATGATAAAGAGAGCACAGATAATTAGTGTCACAAATTCTACTCAATAGTATATGGTGGATGTCGCCGATGTCTATGTCTTAGGGTGTTACGAGTTCGGTGAGACACTTACCCTAACCTGAGGATAATTATCAATATTTCGAAATAAATTTTAATTCTCATTCAAGAATGTCATTCGAAAAACTAGGAGACAAATTAAAGGGGTAGAAAAACGGGGTCAAGTAATGCAATGCATTTTTACCAGGTAAATTTTCAGATTTCAAATTGAAGACGCTAATCAAAAGGTGCATGCTCAAAATGAATACATTGTTTCACACGTATCACGAAGGCCAGAGCAAGAATTTTAGAGTCCATTTAATAGGCAAAAGTGAAAAGAAATTTCAATTCCATATTAGTTGAAAAATAAAAACACATCCAACCTATAAGAATTCACTTTTCATGAAAACAAATAAAATAGAGCTTAAAGTAATTGTACCTTAAAATTCGATTTCTATTTTCACATTACAATAAAACGACCAAAATGAAATTCATTTCCTTGGATATAATTTTTCATGAAATTCGTTGCAATTAAACAGGACGTTAACGTAGTTAAACAGTTACTGATAGCACTGAAAATGGTCAATATCAACAAAAGTTAAGTAGCACAGGTTTAAATTAATACAATAACGTACCAACTAACCACACCGTTGAAGAAGAAACATTAACACTTGGATAAGTACAGCTAAATGACACAGAAGAATTGGCAGGCGATGCATCTACAATGTCCACACAAAATCCGGTGCATCTTTCCTGGGCCCAACCAATGTCCGATATAAGTACATTTTCCCTACTTTATGTTTATCATCGATACTAGCCTCCATTTGGTCACTTTCATTAATGACCTCAACATTGAGCCTCGGCATCTTCTGGGCAAGGGTCTTGCAAGCTCCAAGGGTCACTTCACAGGACGACATCCAAAGGGATCGCATTGTTTCATACTTCCCCATGTCCGCTAGAAGTGCCGCATTACCAAAGGGGCTATCCCTTATCTCCAGCTTCTTGAGCTTCTTGCATCCATTCAGCACATAAAGCATTCCCTTGTCACTATCCCCAGCAAAGCCAATTGAAAGCATTTCAAGCTGCTTAGCGTACCTTCCAATGTAAAGGAAAACTTGATCAGTCAGGAGGCCAGAGACAGACAGCCGCTTAAGACCCTTGCATGACTTAACAATTGCCCCAAAACCTTCATCTAATGGCTGCATTGTTACCAAATCTGGTATAGTTGGGTTAAACGTGGCCAATCGGAAGCGAATGAAATTGGGGCAATTTTTGGCAACCATAATGAGTGCTGCATTGGTCATCTGCTCACAGAAATAAAGAATCGAATTAAGCTTGCGACAACCAGCTGATATTGCAACTAATCCTTCTTCAGTTACAGCTGCATTGCCAGCACCATAGAGATCAGATGGGAAGACCCTCAGTTCCTGTAGTTCTTTACAAGTTGAGGCCACAACACCAAGCCCTTTATCTCCAATGGTATCTAAAACCTGTAAAATACGTACTTAATAGTCACTATTTCATGAAAACACTAAACAAATATTTAACTTAAAGAAACAATAAAGAAACAATTTCAAGAGATCAAACCAATTGGCGCTCTAGTTTGTTGCAGTGGCAAATAAACTTTACAAGCTCATCACTATAGATTCCTGGAGCATAGCTCAGATTCAACGAAGTCAAGTGTGCAAATTGTGCAAATGGCAGGCAAGCAGCGTGCAGTAACATCCAAGAACCCTGACAAGCTTGTGATTGATGTACACTTCTGCATACCAGTTTCTATTTTGTTATATATCTCTGAGTCAGGATCGTGGACAAACGATCCAGTCCCTAAATCCACCAGTTGAGGTGCTTGCGCTAAAATTCTCTGGAGAGCATCGAGAGGCACTGCATGGTTAACCCTCAGACTCCTAAGATTACGGCATCTTGCAACCAATCTCTCAAGAGACGGCAAATTAACTCCTCCCTTGAGGTATGCAAAATTCAAAGAGACAAGAGAGGTGCAGCTGTCAGGAAAGCAGCTAAGCCACTACCCCCTCCAGTCCTCAACTTCATTTTCTTGCAAGTCTAGCTCCCTAAGAAACCTGTCACAATGACTGCGCTGTTCAACAAACATAACACTATCCAAAGGAATAGCTCAAGAAATCAATAACTATTATGCTCATCCAAAAAATCGACATTTATCTTGAGGAAATTCAGTAATCAGTACTTTAATTAAGTATTGAGAGTTCGCAAGGCAGTTAATCCAAAGACTAGAAATTACCCATTAAACATTACTTAACAGCTATTTAGTATATATTTAGATTTTGGATTTTTTGGAAAATGATTAATTAATACTTCTAAATCCTGGATGCATCTTGATTTTATTAACCAATAGATGAGCAAGACGCGAGAAAGAATCCACGTTGGTGTTGGTGTTGGTGCTGGAGCTTGGAAGAGTGGAAACAAAGTATCATGTCACAGGGAAAAATTAATTCAGATGGTACATCGAAAAATGCACAATATGCCTATTTAAGAGCAGTCTTGGGATGAAAGCAAGGCCGGGACCAATACCAGAAGTGAAGCACCAGAAGAAGGATTTAATGACTTAGATAGTAGCCATCAATTCAACATCAAGATCAACCAATATCAGAAATTTAAGTAGCCAAAACCAACAAAAGCTCCAAGACAAAGCCAAGCATCCTTCTAATTGTATTAATAGTGAAAGTAAAGACAAAATGACAGCTGAACAAAAACTAATGCGGCTAAATTAAAGGGAAGAACATCTAGAAAGCATGAAGTCTAGACCTGCAATTGGATGCAATGGCAGCAAGGCCATCAGTGCTGAATCCATCACAGCTAACCAAAACCAAAGACTTGAAATTGGGAAAAAAATTTGCAAGCAGCTCGAGGCTTTCATCAGAAACCAACATCCTCTTCAGCCTTAGCTCCTCCAGATTCACACCGGCTTTCGCCATGGACTCGATCCAGGGCTGCACGTATCCGCCCCAATCATGGGGGACCAAGTTGAAGTCCGCAAAATGGGGCTTCCCCTTGAGGGTCAACGACCGAACCCTAGGGAACCTCGCAATCAACCTCTCCGGGCAGATGGTATAGCAATTGCCTATGAAAACCTTCTCTCTACTGAATCTCTCGACCGCATACCATGACTTGCACACCAAAGACACCGCATTTCGGTCCCGATGCGATGTCAAAAAGTCGAATACGTGCTCTAATACTTCCTCCGGGAAGTGATTCAGCATACTCTGAAATGAACGCATCTGGCCCGTTTTAACCCTAGCTGACCCGATCTTCAGATAACACGGCTCTTCCCAAAATATATGTGATTTTTTTTTGGGGTGAAATACGCAGAGCTACTTATCAACTACTATACCATGTATTATTTATTGAACGCGAAGTAAGATAAAAGTCCAGATTTTGAAGTTCAAAAAGAGAGTTCTCTTTTTTGTTGCATCTAAGCTGAAATATACAAGATGGAGGCTAGATCTAAAGATTTTTGGCGGAAAATGAAGCTACAAATGGAGGGTTTAAACTTCTCTTGGTTCTCTTCGACTTACAGAATAAATCTGAAAGAAACAAAGAGGCAAAAGAAGAAAATAAATTTTCTCGTGAGGAAATTATTGGATAAGGAAATGAAAGAAAATTCGGAGCACTATCATCATCATAATCCAAAAATCAAAAGGTGATGATAAAGAGTTGAACAGCAAAAAAAATGAGATAAAAAATAGAAAATACAACAACAGATTGGAATGGTAAATCACAGATCTGAGAAAAACTAAGTTAAATTCGCATTTATAGCAAAAAAGAATCAAATTTCACCAACAAGAACAGCATAAAAAGCAAAGCAAATTCCCCCTAGCGATTATAATCACTCATCAGAGAGAGAAATAATACAAAGCCACTAATCTCTCTCTATAACTGTATGCAAGTATACATTTTCTCACTCAAAGGACTCTCATTTCATCAAGAGAGATAAGAAGAGAAGAACAGAGAAAGAGACTGTAGTAAACTAGGGTTTCCATATCTTAACCATGCTTAGAAGAAGATCTGACGGTGGATGTTAGCTCGATAAGAAATCTTGACCGTTGACATCCAGCATATGTCCTTTATCTCTGGTTTCCATGTCCGAAGACCTCTCAAAAGAGATTGATAATAATATAACCTTGTTTTCACCGAATATTTACGGAAATACCATTCTGTTGATAAGGTTTGGATTTTCCACTGAGACAGGTGACCTAGAGAGAGTATAATTTTGTTATTTCTTGAGTCGTTTTTTCTTGATTTTGAAGATAATTATTTTGAGCGTTTTTTCTCGGGGAAATAAATTTTTCACTTTAGAAAAATTGCAGCATTAGCTCTCAACTTATTGTTTAAATAGCAAGTAAGTTCCTAATATTCATTAAGGATAAAGGAGAAAGTGCCTTCTAATTATAATAGCATAATTAGCCTTCAAATATCCGTTAAATTGTTACGGTGATGATGCTAATGATTTTGTACCTTGCTAGAAATTTTCAATGATCATTCAGGAGCACATAAGTGACAATCAAAATTCATTATCCTCTTGTTCGAGTCCTATTATTAAAAATTTGTTTTTAATCACACTTTTATAATAAAATAATTTACACGTAAATTAAAAAAATTTCTTCACTCTTGATCACACATTCTCAAAAAAATCATTATTATAAAATCCTTTTTTTTTTTTTTTTTTTTTCAAAAACAAAGCTAAAACAAGTGCTATATTGATCCATTAGTATAAAAGTCATGATAGTTACCAAGTCATCTAAGGAAGGAGTTGGAATAGTCAAATTATGACATACAATCAACCAAATATAAATTAATAGAGTTGGACATGTTGATGTTAAGTGACGTTTGAATAAAACAAATTGAAAGTTTCTATCGTTAAAATATATAAAAATTGATTATAGAATAAATAATCTTTTGACTATATATTGGGATAATCACACATTCTCCTAATAAAACAATTTGTACGTAAATTCAAATTTTTTCTTCACGTTTGTTCACACATTATCTAAATAATCATTATTATAAAATCCATTTTTGTGAGAAATGAAACTTAAACAAGGGCCATATTGACCCAATCGGTATATAGTCATGACAATCACTAAGCCATCTAAGAAATGGGTCATATAGTCAAATTATGACATATAATCAACAAAATCTAAATTCATAGAGTTGGAAATGTTGATGTTAAGTGACGATTGAATAAAAAAATGAATGTTCTCTGCCGTCAAAAATTGATTATAGAGTGGGATAATTTTGATATATTTGATACTATGAAAAAGTATGTCTAATTTTGTACTTGAACGATATCTTGGAGATGAGTATTGTAATTTTTGTTGAGAGAATTGATGTTGAGTGGTGTATAATGATTAGGAAAATGGATGTGAGAAGACCATAGTAGCGGAAAATGATTTTGACAAAATATAAGACCTCTTTAAATGCAGACACAGTTTGGAATCTATAATCATAAGATTTTAATAGTACACACACTACTAAATATTCGATGACCCAATTTTCATTATTGCTTTTTATGGAATAGAGCAATTAATTGGGTTAAAAATGAACACTTCTACGCCTTCATAGTCGACATTTATTAAGAGGTGAAAAATGATTATACTCATGCAGACATGCTTCCAATTGTAGCTATATAATTTTGGTTGATAATGTGAGGGGTCGTGGATAGAATATTTTTATTTGAATCCTCTAGTCCCTTTGTGGTGACATCAGTTTGCATCTAATTTTTTACATTATTGTATAATTTATATCTCTATCTTACATTTTATCTCTATCATATAGCATTGTGACATATTAGTCAAGTTATCATGGCTTCCTCCTCACATTCTCCCTGTTATTCATGCTTCCGAATGTGATGTAGAACTACCTTGGTCGAGTTACTCCACATAAAGGACATAAAACTATTTAGTATCCTTATTTCTCATAGCTCATATGTGGTCTTCTCTCACTATCTGGAAGAAATGATCAAGAGTAGTAGCGTGTTTAGTCTTTAACTCAACATCGTCTTTGTAGAGTTCATCTACTCGATAATATGTTCTTGCTATAAATGGAGTCAAAAAAATAGATTAATTCAAGGCAATTTAGAGTGATTTACAGCACACAAAACTTTGGCATTTCATTCCACTTACATAGCCTAAAAAATTATACAAACAAAATACATACAAAAGGAATATTCTAATTCTTCAAACAACCTAATGCCGGGTGGCATAACAACTTATATTCTCAATTGAAAGAACCAGAATCTGTGTGAGGAGTGCAAGCACTAAGAATTCCGTTATGATGCTTATTTGTTTGTGATGCATATTCTCACATTACTCTAACACCCCCTCTCAAGGTAGAGTGTATCTCTAACACTCCAAACTTGTCTCTAAGGAATAAGAGTCTGAAATGTGAGAGTGGTTTGACGAGTAAGTCTGTTGTCTGATCTGATGATGGCACATAATTAATTTCCAATTCACCTTTCAAAACTTCATCTCTAACGAAGTGAACATCAAGCTCTATATGCTTGGTTCGTGCATAATAAACTGGATTTGAAGCTAATGCACTTGCACTTAAGTTATCACACCAAATTTTAGGGACTGACATCCGAGGTACTTCCAATTCTTTAAGTAAGGACTAAATGCATGTAATTTCAGCTGCGCTGAGAGCTAGGGCTCGATACTCTGCCTTAGTACTTGACCTTGCTACCACCTGTTGCTTCTTTGAACACCGGGATACTAGGCTATTTCCAAGGTAAACACAGTAGCCTGCAGTAGATCTTCTAGCATCTGGACATGATGCCCAGTCAGAGTTTGCGTATGAGATTATATTAAGGCTGTCGTTCTTACGAATTGCAAGTCCATAGTTTAGTGTTCCTTTCAAATAACTGAATACTCTTTTTAGTGCTTTCCAATGAGCATCTGTAGGTGTTTGAAGGAATTGGCTCATTCTATTGACTGCATATGTAACATCAGGTCTTGTGTGAGCTAAGTACTGAAGACCGCCAATAGCGCTCCTGTACAAACTTGGATTTATCATAGGTTGTTTTTCAGTTTGGAGACTAATTTCCCAACTGCCATATGTGTTAGGCTTGGTTTGAGGTTTTCATAATCGAACCTTTTGAGGAGATCAGTAGCATACCTTGTTTAAGTTAGACATAAGCCTGATGTATCTCTGTGCACCTCCATTCCCAGAAATTGACTAAGGTTCCCAATATCCTTAAGAAAAAACATGTGTTTAGATTGTCAATAACCTTCTGGAGTTTCTGACTGTTATTCCTGGTTAATATGATGTCATTACATAGGCAAGTGTAAACAATTTTTCTTCACCATCTACAGAGAAAAAGAGTGAATTGTCAGCTTGGGATTGCTTGAAGTTCCATTTCATCAAGGTAGTTTTCAGCTTTTCATGCCAGGCTCTTGGAGCATGTTTCAGTCCATATAAGTCTTTCTCCAGCTTGCATACGAAATCAGGATTCTCCTTACCCACAAAACCTTGAGGTTGATCCATATATACTACTTCATTCAACTTTCCATTTAGGAAGGCATTGTTTACATCAATCTGCCTGATATGCCAAACTCTTGTAATAGCAAGAGTTAAGATGATTTTTAGAGTTGATGCCTTGATAACTGGACTGAAAGTTTCTCCATAGTCAACCCCTTGTGTTTGAAGAAAACCTTTGACAACTAACCGTGCTTGTGTCTCTGGACTTTTCCTTCCGTGTCATGCTACAATCTGAACACCCATTTATTTCCAATTACTTTCATTCCAGCCTCAGGATGTACCAATGTCCATGTTTGATTTTTCACCAGAGCATTGTACTCATTTTGCATTGCTTTCTTCCAATCATTGCTTTGTAAGACATCATCAACTGACAAATGTTCAGTTTCACCTGGTGCCTAACTTGTATAAACCTTGGACTTAGAAAATTCCTGTCTTACTTCTGGTAATCATATGATGACCGGCAGCTTGTGTGACATTTTGATCCTGAATGTTTAGTTCATTACTTACACCTTGAACTCCATATTCCCTTTGATTGGTGTCCTCAAACTCTTGATCAGTTTGTTCATTTTGGTACAACCCTTGATTATTAGCTTTTCTTACTTCAAACTCCAACTCATGGCTTGGTTCCATATCAGAAGAATATGTTGCAGGCAGTGCATCTGAGTGAGTTATATCAACTGTGTTATGAGGGATTGGTCTGTGCTAGACTCACTATTAAAAGGAAGAAGACTCACAGTAATTTTGGAATTTTGTGGTTGTGACACTTTATTTAAAAAGCCTAATTTGAATGGAAAGTCTAACTTATTGAATATTACATGTCTTGAAATATAAATTCTACCATTTGGGCTTAAGCATTTATAGCCTTTGTGTGTGTCACCATAGCCAAGAAACTCACTTTTCTGTGAGTGGAAACTAAATTTGTATTTTTGGTAAGGTCTAAGGTAGGTATAACACGCACAACCAAAGGCTTTGAGAGTCTTGTAATCAAACTCTCTTCCATATAGCACTTGAAAAAGGTGATTTGTGTTTAAGTATGGAAGTTGGCAGTCTGTTGATCAACTATGTTGCTGATTTAAACGATTCACACCCGTAGTATAAGGGCATTTTTGCTTGTGCCAACAAGGTTAGTCCGGGTTCAGTGATGTGTCTATGTTTCCTCTCTGCTATACCGTTTTGTGCTGATGTGTAGGGACATGAATACCTAAGTCCTATGCCAAATTCTGAGGTGATTTTGTTAAAGGTTCTGAACTCTCCTCCCCAATCAGATTGTAGGGCTTTGATTTTCCTTTCAAACCTATTTTCTACAAGATTTTTGAACTGAATGAAGGTGGTAAGTGCTTCAGACTTGTGTTTCAAGGGATAGATCCATGTGAATCTGCTATGATCATCCACAAAAATTATATAATACTTAAACCCTGTGGTAGAATTTAGAGGTGTAGGTCCCCAAATATCAGTGTGAATTAAGTCCAACGATATTGAAGCATGTGAGGAGGATATTTTAAAAGGTAATGCATGTGATTTTCCTAATTCACAGGATTCACAGAAGGCTGAAATTTAATTAACAGTGGAAAGTTTATTACAAGAATTTATAACTTGACTCAAAACATGGTTTGAAGGATGGCCTAATCTTCTGTGCCACACATTGATTTCAGACTCAGACGGCTTGACTGGTTTGGTTAGTTCACCACAACTAGACTTCACTGTGAAGTAGGTGGAATTGTTTTGGATGTCTGACTCTTGGGTTGTGAATTTGGTGCTAGAGCTTGGTAATCTCAACTGGTATAACCCATCTTTAAGCACTCCCTGCAGCAGGATCTTCTTGGTTTCCAAATCCTTGACAACACGGAAGTTAGAATAAAAATCCATGAAGACATTATTGTCATTTGTAAGTTGAGAAACACTAATCAAGTTCTTGTAATTGCAGGCACAAGTAGTAGTTTATTTAGAGCAAGAGACTTGTTATTAAGTGAAGAAATACCTCTTTTTTCCAGCATGTGAAATTTCCAAGGAGTTTCCATCACCAATTAAAACTTTCTCTTTACCTTTATCTCTTGGCAATGGACATGTTCCCTTTATCAGTTGTAACGTGATTGCTTGCACCAGTGTCTGCAAACCAGGCTGAGTCTTCAAGAAATTGAGGCGAGGGTACAAATGCAGCGGGAGTTGAGCTGCTATTTTACTGATTTTGATTTGCAGGCTTGCTTTCCATGAATCTGTCATCATATCTGTTGAAACACCAACTTGCTGAGTGATTATTCAGCCCACAAATCTGATAGGGTCCTCTACTTTCACTTTGCCTATTGGCTCTACCTCTTCCTCTTGTCCTGCCTCTGAAGTTTCCAGTTCTCATTCTAAAAACCCTGCTACCCCCAGAGCTTGTCCTTTGAGTAAGTTGCACACTTGACTGACCAATATTGAGTGAAGCAAAGTTGCTTCTTACTTGATTAAGTATTCAAGTCTACTTTCAAAGGTCATGAGTACAGAGGACAACTCATGCCATGATATATTTTCACGGCTAGTGATCTATACAACAATTGGAGTATATTCATCATCCAGTCCTGACAAAACTTGAGTTACCAGGTCACTATGATCCACTGGTTTTCCAGCCACTTAAAGATTGTCAGCAAGTTGTTTGATGGTAGAAAGGTATTGGTCCATAGTCATAGATCCCTTCCTTGTTCTCTGCAGTTCCCTAATAATGAATACAATCCTTGATTTGTTTAGTATATCATAGCTTTCTTCCACAGCGGTCCATAGAGTGCTTGAATTGGTACAACCCATCACTCTCATTGCTATCTCTGGCATCATGGATGAATATAACCATCCCATTAACAACTGATCAGTTGAAATCCATTTGTTATATTCAACATTTAGAACCATTTCCACTGCTTCTCCTCCACTGGTAGTTGTTTGTGTAGCTAGGAATTCTGGTGGGCAGTCATTTGTTCCAAGTAGGTAGCCTTCGAGATTATGCCATCTGATTATGGGCATAATCATATTCTTCCAAAGCAAGAAGTTGTTTTTGTCAAGTTTGATAGATGGGGTCTGGGTAAGGTTAATCCCAAACGGTGAGGCTTGAATCATTCCACTTTGGATGGATGATGTGTTACTTGGAGCTGACCGATTTGTTGCATCGGCGCTGGCCATTTTTTCGGCTCTGATACCAAGTCAAAAAACAGATTAATTCAAGGCAATTTAGAGTGATTTGCAACACACAAAACTTTGACATTTCATTCCACTTATATAGCCTCAAAAACTATACAAACAAAATACATACAAAAGGAATATTTTGATTATTCAAACCTAATGTCAGGTGGCATAACAACTTATATTCTCAATTGAAAGAACCGGAATCAGTGTGAGGAGTGCAAGCACTAAGAATTCTATTATGATGCTTATTTGTTTGTGATGCATATTCTCACATTGCTCTACCAAATGATAGTCATGTCAGCTTCCCGATTTGGGTTAGATTGAGCTTAATAGACATCTTCATCCTTATTATATCCATTTTGGTGTTATATAGTGTGAAAAACATTATGTCAATACATATCTATTTTGGCCCCATGTTGCTGTTGTCATAATTGGTTAAAAGTACTGGATCTCAAAAAAAAAAAAAAAATACATATTTTCCAAAAGATAACATAAATGTTTTAAGTTTTATGTATATTATTTTCACCACACTTATGTCTAGACGAGTTTGACGGTTTTATGATGTTTGATATGTTACAACTCGATGGTCAAATTAATAGTTTATTTAATGATAAAAATAACTTATATGAACTAAGAAATTATATTTAGTATTCAGATTTATTGGTTTCACATATGAATTAGACACCACAATTTAGCGAGAACTTACCTCATAAGTTCTTTTTTCCAGGTTCTTCTTCTCTTTTCTTTAATTTTTTTTAGAGAAACAAGTCTATGACTGAAAAAAAATCAACTTTATACGTGTTGAAGTATGTAATGGTTTAGGGTCTAGGAATGTGAGTGAAGACCTTAAAGTGCTTGGAAGGGCATACCTGTATTCATATACATTGACTCCCGCGTTTAGCAACCTACTCGTAGGTCAAAAAACTCGTAATATTAAAAATTCAATCAATATATAAATACACTAAAATGTAAAAGTCATATATATATATGAAAATATAATTCAACACAATCCAAAATAATTGTAAAAAAAAAAAAACATTTGTCAATCATATA
>CAIGRN010013007.1:0-15658 GCA_903798345.1 Fraxinus anomala
GATTTGTAATTGGCAAGAAATCATGATTTGGAGAAAAAAATAATCTGTAGACTATTTATGGATGGCCAAAAAACCACAACAATTTCTTCTTTTTTTTCCCAGGATTTTCTAAATATATTTTAGTTCATTATTGAATTTTGTTTTGGCTCCAATTGTGTGTGTTATCTTTTTACTGCTAACGGTAATGGAATTGGGGTGTTTCAAATTCACCCATATATGTCTCTTATTTGGAATTGGCCAATTGGGCGTTACCGTGTTTGACTCCAACGTCCAATTGAGAATAATAACCCGTATGAAACCCTTTTTTTTTTTTTTCATTCTATTTCTCATTCTTCATTTCAACCACACATTCTATCAATAAAATAATATTACACATAAACCCAAAAATTCTCCTTACTTTTTAACCACACAATCTTTCATCAATNTTTTTTTTTTTTTTAATCCAAAATGGGTGTCAAACAGGGGCTAAATCTGAAGTTGAACAGTTCAACATATTGCTTGATGAATTTCTTCAATTTTACTACAGCTCTTCCTCTGTTGTTGTGTAACAAGGATTATGTTGAAATTCAAGTTCTCAAAGTTGTCGAGCAGAGTAAGGAGAATTGGCATAGTTTTAGCCAAAATATTATATTAATATTATAAGGGGCACTAAACTTAGAATATATTAAAAACTAAATTAAAAAAAGGGGGCAATAAACGGGTAGGGACCTTACCCCGCCCCGTCCCCAACTTAAACGTACCGACCCATACCCACTTTATTTACATCCCTACCTTAACTTATCACGTAAATAGCCTAGAAAGTAATTTGGCTCCGGCGACAAGAAAAGGGTTACTCTGGTGGTCGTCGTAGAAAAGCTTACTTACGAAGAGCCAGCTCCTACAAACAAATCTATCGACCAATTGCCTCCTGCTCCTTGGGATGTTCTGTCCCCAAATTGGAGTAACGAGTTGGGTTCTTATGATGGATTATCTAGACAAACCTAGAATTTCTCAATCAAATCATCAGCCTCCTCCAAACAAGAAAAACCAGAAGATGTCATTTTTAAAGATCTGCTTGATTTTAGGAAAGCCAAGTCTTCATCACCTAAAACTAATATGCCATTATGAGTGAGTAGTTAGTGTAGAATATGTCGTGTTAGTATAGAGTAAGCCTTGATTTCTCAATTATTTAGTGTCTTTTTTTGTTGGTGGTGGTTGTGGGGCGATGGTTGTGAACTGGTGGCGAATATGGTGGTTGACGACTGATGGTGGTGATGGATCTAGTTTGAAGGGCAGAGAAATGAGAAGTGGGAAGTGTTTTAAAAGTGCATCATATGGATTAAATGGTGGTGGTGCGGTGTTTTTGTTGGTGTTGGTGCATTACTGGTGGTGGTGTGGTGGTGGTGGTAGAATGGAGGTACCGATGGTGGTGCTGCTCGTGGTGATCATTTATATTTTAACAATGGCCCTATGTGATTAAGTCTGTGTTATCTTTCATTGTGAGTGTATGGACCAAATTAACATATGGTCACAAATTAGACTGACTTAATCACAAACGGCCACACTAAAGATAATCACTATCAATCAAGTAACACAAATCTGGTCATAAACAATAGCAGTTTTCACATTACCCAAAATGTCGCTACCACCTCACCACAACCACCATGCAAATTTGTTTCCTAAACACATTTGTCACCTCATCACCAAGTATACAGTATGTTTATGTGTATAACTAGTTTTGGGAAATTGGGTACCACCCAGATCCTCGATTGAATGTGATCGATATGTGGATCCTCTTTGCAAGCTGACATTATGCTCATATGCTGTAACAAGAGCACAAAATTTTTCCTCACTCTTGTTATTGGATCTCCTTCCTAATAAAAATGAAGGAACTAAAGGTGAGTGAAAGGTAGGTCTGGACATGGTCTGGTTCGATTCTGTAGAGACAAGAATCAAACCCTAATGTTCGGATATTTAGTAATTGAAACTGTCAATTTCAAATTTAATTATGGAATCGTTCGGGGTTTGATTCGTATCATAATTAATTTTTAATATTTTAATTCAATTAATGGCACTTTCAATTTTAACTCTTATAAAATAACGTGATCCAATTAAATATTATATAAAGAAGAAGTTGTGAATAAGATTAATTCAACTATGTATACAAACTATCAAAAACAAATAATAATACTAAAGCATCGATGATTTCATCTTATTGATTCCTTGGATTCCTCACAATAATGATGATAAGATCAATTGAGTTTTCAATTTTATTCCTCTCAAACGGCTCTATGTTATAATGTAAGATTTGGGAAAAACTTAGGTTAATTTAATTAAGTTTGGCTGAAATTTTGAAATAGGGAAATCATATTTTGGGTTTGAGCTAAATTATTTAGTTGGCAAATGAAATAGGAAAATGATATTTTTGGACTCAATTAATTAGTGGACAAATTTATTAGAAAAAATTAAAATAATTTAGCTTATTTAATATTAAGAAAATAAAAAAATTAGGGAGATTTGATTCTTATTTTGTTATTGGTATAGAACCGAAAACCGAACAAACCCATTAGTTTTTGATTTGATACCCGTTCGGATATTTAACTTAAGAAGATTCGAATCGGACCGCTCGGTCCGATTCGGATCAGTTCGAGAATTTTGTCCAACACTAATGAAATGGGAGATATATATATATATATAGGAGTATTTATAGGTAGAGTAGCAGTGAACGAGTGTATGACTGTGTATATGTGAGAAACATAAAGAGAGAGAAGCGATTGTTTGGAGTGCTCTGCACAAGAAAGAAAATCTACTCGATAAGCAAGAGGATCATGGTAGTATTTGTTTCTTTCGACATTATTTGAAAAATTATACTTTGGAGGATGCCAACTGTATATTGTATAAAATATAATATAGAGTGGAAGATATGATGGATATATATACCCATTGTATATTATATATTATTATATTTATTTACTACTGATTTTTGAAATTATTTTATAAAATTGTTAGTTATGGAGGGTGCATTTGGTAGAGATTAAAATCGGATTAAAATCGAAAAATTAGTCGTTATTGTTGATTTTTATTAGACGAGTGAGACCCAATAATGACTATATTTTCAATTTTAATTAACTTTTAAGCAATACCGAACAAGCCCTTCAATGTGATTCTTATAGTATAGTAGTTGTATATTTTTCCCTTTTTTGGAATTTTTTTAAAAATTAAATAATAAATCGGTTGAGGACTAGACCGGGCTACAGATTTTCTTTAAAAAAATATATACTATTACAAAATTCATTTTTTTATTTTGTAAAAATGAGGTTCAAACAAGGCCCAAGTTAACATGAACTAAGTTTAAACGAATATTTGATGATTGTTTGCTTACCTTTCACCCTATTCATGGAAGGTGAAGCTAAATTTCTAGCTAACGGGTCAAAATTAGTCTAATACACATTTTTAAGTGTTTTAAGTCATAACGATATAATTAACATTATTACTAATAATAATGGCTCATGTGTCATCGTCTTCATTTAATATAGTGTTAACGAATAAATCTCACATCAAATAAAGATAAAAATATAGATCAATTTATAAGGATTTGAGTTACTTCTTTTAAAAATGTTGACATTTTAAGATGAATCCCAAAATCTTTACATGGTATTAGAGCTCATTAAGTTCATACGAGTAATTCAATCTGATTAAGACTCGAATAATGAGCACACGATTTTTAAAATTAGTTTGCAAACCAACCACCATCTTACGGAGACATTTTAAGGATAAATCTCATATCAAACAAAGATGAAAATATACACCGAAGTATAAGGATTTGGTATACTCCTCTTAAAATTTAGACTTTTTAAGATGGACCCCCCAAGTGTGAACATGTTGATCTTCCAACTTATTCATTTCACAAGAATTTATCATTATTGCTTGAGTTGTCGGATAACGATAATATTTAGAGCCATAACGACATAATTGTCGTTATATTACTAATGGACATGTTACCTCTATTTTAATTTAACAACTCACTGACATAAAATTTAACAAAATTCGCACAAGATGATCATTCATGTTAGACATTTTATCAAACACATGTGCTATAACAACAATTTTTTTTAAAATTCTAGAATCACAACATTCGTGAAACATTTAAAAATAATGCGGATAATTTAAAATATTTAGCTGTCAAAACATTTCAATTTTCACTTTTTAATAACAATCTAAAAACATATTGTGTAAATCTTACTCATTTAAAAAAAAATATTCATATGCAAAATTAAAATTTACTCCATATTTCATATCCTAAATTCGTGTTTTGTTCCCTCGCAATATTTTTTATTTCTTTTTTAATATTTTCTTGTATGAACTCTAGAATCATGATCAATTAGTTTTGTACATTTTCAAATATAATGGGTGTATTACCTAATTTTAGGTGATTGATTTATGCCTAGACACCCTAGAATGAGCTTGGTGCTAGATGAGATCTTAATTTTGAGTTGAAAAAGATTGATTAAAAAAGGGTTCACTTGTAATATGTATAAGTTAAACAAGAGAATTCATAACGAATCCATTACAGGTATGGAGGGAACAACATGTTCCCTATGAAATTGTTACCCCTTAGACGATAAAGTTAATAAGGTGGTACAATTATATATATATATATATATATAGGATTCTAACAGTTGAAGTTTAACCATAGCATGATAAGTCCCAATATTTTTTAATTGTTTATAACTGGACTTTGTCCATACATTAAGCATAAGCAGAAGACTATATTAAATGCAAAAGCGAAAAATAATAGTATTTATCTTCATTCTGATTAATTCGAGATGTATGCAGCTGAATATGAAAAACGATGCACTCAAACTCTTGTTGATTCTACAATATCGAAAATTCGAGAAGCAAATATTCACTGGTTGGATTGAACACCAAGTACTTGAACGATATTGAGAAAAATCTCAAAATTAAATCCAATAAAATCCAAAATAAACAAAATTAAAGTAAAAGTTCAGATGCTCTTCCAATTATATACTAATATTAATTCATCTTATATTTTGCATTTGTTAGAGGAATATATGCTATTCAATCATGAGAATAATATAGTATTAGTATGTGAGGAATAAATCATTTTCCAATTTATTTTGAACAATATATTATATAGAGTTAAGAAAAATGTAAGGTTTCATATAATATATCTCTTTGCATGCATACACAAATCATACACTATGGCTTCTATGCTGCAATTCTTTCCTATTCTATATTTAACTTATTCTATACTTTTGGATTTTCTAATGGTATTTAAAGTATTATCTTACCTAAAATTTTTATATAAATCATGGGAAAAATAATATTTTTATATTTCATTGTCAAGAAAACTTAGTAAACAGAAACATAAATATACAGTAATCACATTAGTCCATAGTTTCTCCCCCTTTTATACCTTCCACTCTTCCGGCAGATGCCAACAACGAACTCTAAAAAAGTTTTGAATAACTGGATAATCCGGTGGAATACTTTGACCTCTAAAAAGAGGCCTTAACATTCATCAAGGAAGCCTGCATTCCTCACACTTGGTTCAAATCACTATGCATCGAAGACGGGCATCCAAAAAAGTTTTGAATGATATTTGAGAAAACAGAGTACTGTCAAAAAATTAATAACATAGCACTTTAATCTATCGCATCAGCTATCACAATAGTATCTTTAATCTGTCCTACTATTAAAATGAACTCGAGGCCTCTTACATCATATGACAATACAAAAGAAACATCTTTTGCAAATGCATATTTACAATCATCCGATAACACCTGTTTAGGGAGATCCATTGCAAACTTCACATCACATTGTGGGTGTCCATGTCGACATATCATAACAGCATTCAAGATTACTCAAGTGAGATAATTTTTTGCATTTTCATACAAAATATAATCAATGGCAAACTTTAACTTGCAGTGATTTAGCAATGGCTAACGAACATCTGGATGGTAGAACAATAAAGGATCAGCCAAAGGCTGGATCACAATGCAAAGATACAATCAACAAGTCAAAATTAAGCATTGCTTGACTATAAAAAAGGACACCACATGATCCAATTTCACAGCATGAAATTAGAAATTTATGAACAGATGCTGATGCAGTAACAGAAACTCTTTTATTGGCAGAATTTATTTGCAAATTTCAAGTTCCATGAGATATTCAAATAACACCTCAGACATTTCTAAACTAGATTAACATAAATGAGCAATTTTTTACTCATTTACTTTCTTGTATGGATGACTCCTGATGAATTCTAGTGACCAGATACCGTGCCATCTAGAGTCAGGAAGTTAGATCTAAATGAGAGAATGAATTTTTACTTCCAAATGTCAATTTAGTGAAAATTCTACTCTTTCTTACAAGGTTTGAACTCAACTTGGCACATCTCCAAGCAGCATGGAAAATTTTTTATTTCTATGGAGGTTGCTTCCATTTTTGCATCCCATTTCGTAGGTAATACAGAAACTTTCAGCATTTGCAAAACTCTTCCATTCTGTAAAAGGTACTTCAAGAGCAGAACATCCCATACACCATTTACGAACATTTTAAACTCAATATTCCTAAGATGTTGATCCAAACACACAGGCACAATTTCTGGCAGAGGATATGAGCCTTCAACTTCCTCTGGATCAAGCATATACTGTTAAAAAAAAAAAAAATAGTGAGAAAATTTTATTTGTTTGCTTCTTGCTCTAGGTACTAATAGAGCTTACCAAATGAACAACGAGCTCTTGAAGGTGTGGTGCACGTGCAAGTACTTCCGGAAGTATCCGAAAGTCAGGAACTTCAAGCTCCAAGACGGTCAAATTTGTAAAAACAGATACTGATGTATAAGTGAGATATGCAGCCTTCACCCAAAGAAAGAAAAAGATGAAACTTAGTAGGAGCAAACACTCTGATCTTTGAATTTAAATATTTCTATACTTAATACTATGAGTTTTTAAGGTTGGGATATACCTCCATAGCACATTCAGACAAATAAATGGACGTTACTCCTTGCAAGTTGTTGATAAACTTGGATGCATTCTCCGAATCTTGCACATAAGCAAAAGTGATTTCCGCTCTAGCAAGGGATGCTATTTTATTCACCAAGAGGAATTTACGAGAACTACCTCGGTAATGAAAAAACTCCATATTCGGTGTATTGATGAAAAGCTCTAAACCCGAAATGTCACCGATAAGAGAATTGAAAGAAAAAATTCTAAGCGAAGTCATGGAAAGATGAAGAACATCAATGCTCCCAAATAAATTCAACAGCCACAATTCCTCAAGCACCTTACAACCATGAAAAAATCTTGTCACGGAATCACTATTGTTTAGATGGAAATCTTGTAAGTGCATCACCTTTAAATTGGGTAAAGAGACGGAATCTGGGATGTCGAACTCGATAGATGTCCCTCTTAGTTTCAAAACTACCAATGATTGAGATGTGAAAACTTCAGTCGGTAGTTTTCCCCAAATTGCAAGGGTTCCCGTGCAAATATCAATTTCTTTTGTATTTCTCCATATTGCAGCTCGTACCATTGTTTGGACACCACTATTACTAAAGTCAAAATTACATTTGAGTTGAAATCGATGAATTTTAGTTCGGAGCATTATTTGCCTAAGGCCAAACATGGTAAAATCTAACTCACAATCCTTGTAGCTATTTGTCCTAAATAAGGAATCATCTAGTATGATGTTAGGCATGGAACAAAAAACATTTAGCAATCTCCGGGAATTAACACAAGTAGCCATGACGAACTTTGTATCTATATATGATAAAATGTGGTGCAAAAGTTCATCAGGTACATCACTTAGTCTATCAGCTCTATCTGCAAAAAGGTTTGGGGAAATTTCTGGCGTTCTGGATTTTCTTGCCTCCTACAGTAAATTTATCAGGGTTAGGGTTGGAATGACTAAAATTTCAGGCATTCTAGATTTTCTTGCATCCTAAAGTAAATATATAGCAAATGTTAGTGGAGAATCTTCCTTAGAATGAGAATGGAAAGTCAACAACTCTACATATATCCATTGCTCAACGACAAAAGGTAAATATTATTCAGGAGATTAAGTAATATTTCTTCAAAATTATTCAATTGGCAGTCAACAATTGTACATATATCCATTTCTCAACGACAAAAGGTAAAGATTATTGAGTTTTCGAAACTATTCAATTGGCATTATCTTTGGCAGTTGGCATAAATCATAAGTTTAATTTAACCTATAAATTTTCGAGAAAACAAAAATCTCACAATAGAACGGCGGCAGCGGCGGCGGAGTCGGAGGCGGCGGCGGAGTCGGAGGAGAATGAGAACACGGAGGCAGAATCGCATTGCCCCTTCTGATGATGAGGGAACCGGTGTTCCGTGTTCGTGTTTTGCAACTTCACAGAGAGAGAGAAACAAAAATCTCACAATAGAACGGCTGCGGTGGAGGCAGAATTGCAATTCCCCTTCTGATGATTATGGAGGCGGTGTTCGTGTTTGCAACTTCGCATAGAGTGAGAGCGAAAAACAGAATGTTAAAATAATAAGAAAAATGGGTATTATTGTTTGGCAAGTTTAGTGAGGAGGTGGCAAAAAAATGGAAAATCAAATAAAAACAATTGGAGTTTTATCTATTTCAATTCCGTGGGATATTTTTTAGTTTTGTGATTTTGTTAATTGGTATTTTTAATCACGTCTATTAAAATCTAAAACTTTTATATTTTCTATCCGCGCATTTTATAAGCCTCCCGTTTGAACTCCATTTTAATGAGTTTTTTTTTTTGGAAAAAATATGTTCTAAAATAGTGAATTTTTAAGAATGTATGGTTAAAAAAGAATGAAAAGTTTTGATTTACGTATAATATTATTTTATTATATAATGTGTACTGTGTAATTGAAAACAAGAAAGAGAAAAATATATTTTAAAAATAATGGAGACCAAACAGAGGGGTAAATCCCAACATTTTTTTTGTCAAATCAGGCTAAATATTAAAAGAGTTTATTATATTCAAAAATTGTACTTAACCAAACACAAAAATATCACCAACAAGGAGTAATCTATAGGGTCTAACGCGTACTTGTTTGTGCCTTAAATCCACTTCTTTTGGCCCATTGGAACACGAGGTCTATCTTTTCCTCCCGACGACGCACAAGGTTACAATAAAGGTATTAATTTTGATCCAACTCAGCAAGTAGTCTGCTCCATTTTATCAAGTTTCCAGTCCAATGCACGGCTCAAGGACTCGTCGAGCAACTGTCACATTCTATGGGAAGGCTGAGGAGATTGTAAGTGAAAAGAACTAGAATGTGAATCGTCTTCCAGACTTATGTCACTTGAATGGAATCATCCGCCTCAGTCCTCCTTCAACCATCATCCACCAAGAACAAAACCACTAACTCGTCAGCTTCGTCAACAATGACAGCATACAACATCCACATGCTACAAATATTATTTTCGATCATAATTATGTTGGGTTTATTTATTTGTTACGTGGACTTACATATGTAATTAATTGTATAAAAGGTTATCTTAAAGTTAAGCTCAATTAAAGTGATTTAATAAAGATTTGGAGGTTGCGGGTGGTGGCACCGTGGTTGGCAGTGGTCCGATGAATGGTCCAGCTTCACAAATTTGGTTGCTATTTTTTTTGTATATGGACAAGGAACTGTTTTGGGGCAAGTTGTAGAGTTGGGGATTCGAGGCGATTGTAAGATGACTATATATCTGGTAGTTGTAGACGAGGTGGAGGTGGTGACAGTGTGAGGTCGTGGTGGTATTTATTGATGGTTGTGGTTTGGTGGATGTGGATGTGGATGTGGTGATGGTGATTTTGAATTTGATGTGGATGTGGATGTGGTGGTGGTGGTGGTTATGGTTGCGATGGTGCTATAGGCTGTACTTATGGATGTGGAATTGTTGGATTGGAAGAGGTGATAGTAGTTGCGGTGCATGTGATGGCGATGGTGAGTTATGGTATAGGTGGTGGTGGTGCTACATCGCAAGTGTGGTGGTGCATGTGATGGCGATGGTGGGTTATGGTGTAGGTGGTGGTGGTGGTGGTGGTGGTGTTGCATCGCAAGTGGTGTTGGTGCGTTGGAGTTTGGAAGAGATGGTGGTGGTGGGCTGTGGATCTAAGGCAACGATGATGTTTTTTGGATGGTGCTGTCGATGTTGAGTGGAGTGGGGTGGGGTGATTTCTAACCAATTAATTAGATAATTGTGACAAATTAATTTGACAATTTGTAACCACGAAATAAATTGTAACCAATTATTATGATAATTTATGGTCGAGAAATAAGTTGTGATCGATTAATTTAGTGATTTGTGATCGAAAACAAATCGCGACTCGAAATACTCGTGACCTATAAAATGTGTTATTTATGATCAACAAATAAGTCGTGACCAATTAATTTGATAAATCGTGATCGATAAATAAGTTATAATATATAAAATTTGTGATTTGTGATTGTGATTGTGATTAATAGTAAGTGTGATAATAAATTGTATGATATTATGACCTGAAAATATTTAATTAATAAAATATATTTAATTAATACAACATAAATTTTGAAATGAATGTTTAACCAATTTCTTGATTTAAGGAATATTTTTAAATATCTCTCGTTATCTATACATATATTATATATAATTATAATAGAATAAATAATATATGTATGACCTAATTTTTGAAAAAAAAAAAATTTCAAATTTGTTGAAGTTGAAATTTGATCTTTAAATCTATATATATTTATAGATTTCAATTATTGGTCAAGGGCCTTTTGTTAAAAGGTTATTTGCCCTAATTTCTCGGTACAAGGAATTTGTGTTTGAAACATAAAATAATAAGAAATGAGAATTGGGACCTCTTATAGCTTCACTTTTATTTAGATGATGAGAGCGTCTTTTTCCTTTACAACAAATTCATTCTAATATATGCGACCAATGATCGTGAAAGGCATGGGTGAATTATTTCATTATCTATAATGTATTAAACATCACATGAGAATCATTTTTGAACAATTTTAACACTACCACAATTCAATTATTTCAATAATACTCTACTTTTCATTTTTTAATATATAATAAATACTACGAAATTCTTGTTATGTATGAATTTCGTGTTACTAATTTTCAATTAATTAACTTTCAAATTAATCTGAACTTGATGAATTTTGATTTACATGAAGCTAGAGTTATTATAAATGAATTTATTTCTATCCACGTATCTAAGAATTTAATGGATGTTTAAATTCATTTATTAACAATTTATTCTTATGTTCCAAATGTAGTATAAAAAGATTGCTCATTTATAGTATTTCATCATCACAAAAAATTTAAATAATGGAAGTTGAGTTTTGAGATCAGAATTTTCTTCTCTTAAATTTATATCCTAATTTTATTTTCTTTAGTTCATTTATAATTCATCAAATCCTCCCAACAAATTAGTATCAAATATTATTTTAATAACACTTATAAAGTGTTTCAAAATAACGTGCAATGCACATTTAACTTTGACTAGTATTTATAAATGACTTTATGCGTTCTATCATGTTTATTTGATCTTTCAAAAGTCAAAGCACTGAAATGCATTGTGGGATTAATAAACTTTGTTGAAAATAGATATAATCAAGTATTCCCTTCAAATTGTGACTCCTTTACGGAATTTGACCATTTTATGTATTCCAAAAGTACAATGCTCAAAGAATTTCAAATTGCTAGTACTTTGCCCATCAAGAAGTCCTCTGCTCAATTTAACAATCTCATTTTTACTCATATGTCCCAACCGCATATGTCACAATCTAGTAACTTCTTCATTAGACAAGAAATAAGTGGTAATGTGGAATCTCCTATAACTGTAGATCTCTACAATACATATTATCAGGTTGATTTCATCACAACTAGAGCACATTTGCTCATTTTCGAAACTTCACCTTCACTAGTGTAGCTGTACCCTTTAGCATCAAGGGTATTTAAGAATATGAGATTCATTTTCAACTCTAGAACATGCCTACATTTGTAAGTGTCATGTAGCCCCCGTCATGTATTTTAATCCTGCGTGATCCAATTTCAACTATTTTATAAGTTATTTTGTTTCCCATAATCATAGCACATCTCGAAACCATCTCATATGTTGTGAACAACTCCTTATTGGGGCACATATGAAATGTACAAACCGAATCAAGAACCCAATGACCATTCTGAACTCTTTACTTAACAACTAGGAACTTGATGTTTATAAACTTAGACTTTGTTGAACTCCTGTCGTTGTTTGAATACGCCACTATTGATTTATTATCACAAAATAATTTAAGTAATGTTTCAATTCCATCTAAATATGCAGTCCAGTGACAAATTTCGCAGCATTGCTCCCTAATTCGGTGTCTCATAGCATACTATAAACTCTGCTATCATGGTTAAAGAAGCTCTGATTGTCTGCTAGTACTCTTGTAGGATATAGCTCCTCCAACCAACACGACGACATAATCGATGTGGATTTTCGACTATTTTGGCATCCAACAAAACCAGAATTAGAATATTCAGTAATCTCCAATTTGTCTGGTTTCCTATATGTGAGCATGTAATCCTTCATTCTTTCTCTATACTGCATAACCTACTTGGTTGCTTTCCAATAATTCATCCCAATGTTACCTAAATATATGCATAGCATTCTGATAATGAATACTATATGCGAATGTGTGCAAACCTGAGTATACATTAACCTCCCACCTATCAATTTAGATCATTCTTAAGACATCAATTTAGATTGAATTGTCTCCCTTAGCAACATGGATATCATCTGGTTTGCAATCCTATCCCAAATCTCTTAAGTACTTTATCGATATAACTTTTTTTTGATAATTTAAGAATACATCGAGAACGATCTCGGTGTATCTGAATTCCTAATACAAAATAGACATATCAAGATCTTTCATCTTTAAATTCTTTGATAGAAATCTCTTGGTTTTAAGCAATAAGCATATATCATTGCAAGCAAACCGTATGCCATCGATATACAATATCAGGAAAATATGTTTACTCTCACTGAACTTGTGGTATACACAATCATCAATTGCATTCATCTCAAAACCAAATGAGATAATTTATGATAAAAATTTTTTATACTATTTATGGAAAGCTTGCTTTAGCCCGAAAATGGATTTCTTTAATTTGAAAACCATCTTCTTTGGGTGTTTTGATGCAAAGTTTTTTCGATTACACCATATAAATCATCTCATCAGTATCACAATTGAAAAACATCATTTTTACATCTATATGATGTAGCTCAAGATGAAAATATGTTACAAGTGCCGTAATAGTGCTGAAGAGTCTTTCATAGAAATCGAAGAGAAAATCCTTTTGTAATCAACGCCTTCTCTTTGAGTAAATCCTTTTGCAATAGGACGACTCTTATATCTCTCCACATCTCCGCTCAAATCTCTCTTAATTTTAAATACAACCAATGGGCTTCGCAATTTCAAGCAATGGTCCCAAATTTTATTTTTTCTTTCATAGAATTTATTTTCTCATTCATGACATCAATCGAGTTTTGAGAATTATTTATTTACAGGCTTAATGAAAGTTGATTGGATCTTCTTCCATCAATCCAATAAAATTTTTATGTTCTTGGAGAAATACTTTAAAGTTATCCAAAATTGTATTTCTCCTTTCTCTAGTGGATTTCCTTAATGACATTTGTTATTGAGGTTGTTGATTTTACTTTTCTGGAAAAATCTCTTGATTGTGTATAGGCAGTTCTGATATATTATCTTAATCCAGAATTGCATCTTTAACAAGATCTGGAGGAAAAAATTGTCCTTAATCTTGATCATTTTTAATTGCAATAGAAGGGATAGTTACATAATCCTCCTCAAAGACAAAATTCCTAACCTTATCTCTGCTGCAAAATCTACATCCTCAAACGATCGAGCATTTTCCATTTCGAAAATTGACCTGGTATTGGGATCATAAAATTTGTAATCCATTGACCTCTAAAAATATTCAATAAAATAGCAACTGACAGTTTTGGAGTCCAATTTCTTTTCATTGGACCAATAAGGCCTTACCTCAGCTAGACAACTACAAATGTTCTAGTACTTCAAACTAGGCTTCTTGTCTGTCCAAAACTCATAAAGGGTTTAACAGTTGCTTAACTTAGAACTCTATTGAAAATATAAGCTGCATTCTCTAGTGTTTCTCCCAAGAGAGATTCTAGTAAGATAGAATGACTAATCATATTCCTTACCATATATAGTTAAAATACTTCCATTTTTTTTTTACAAAAATTAGTTAAAATTAGTTGGGCTATACATTAAAATAAGGTAGGCTTGCTTTTGAAACTAAAAATACAAAATGTTCTCATTTTTGGGCCCGTAGGCAGCCACCTTGACATAGTGACAATATTGGATCCTATCGAACGAGTTAGGTGAAATTATTGCACAATCTTAGGTGGAAGCCAAAACGAAAAAACGACTAAAAGAACATGTTTAGGTCAAGGTTTGGTGCACGCTGAAGAATAGAATGTTGACGCTTATATGGGCAACAGATGTAAATTCTAATGTTTTATATCCCAGGTTGCTCAACTTTGTGGTTATGTCATTTTGGTTACAAAATTTCTAACTTTATTCATTTTGATCCTTGAATCAAAATTTCTCTTCTTTACCATAATTTCCTCGTCCCATTTTGACCATTATCACAATCTCTCTCAACGTCGTGCAATTTCATCAGCTCTTGTCCAAATCATAATGATATACACATCTTCAATAACAATCATGAAATGTGCTAAAACATGGAACATCATTTTCAGTATAATAATAGCCAATTGCTTTAAGCACACGTCTATTGAAGAGGAAAATCAAAGAGTGTAGATGAACAAACAATAGAACAAGAAAAATAAAATTGCCATTAATCAACTTCCAATTCATAATGCATTGCCGAATAATGCCTTACTAAATTTAAAGGAGAAGCAACAAATTACTCTTGAGAAAATATCAAATGAAGATCTCATAGCAGTTGTATTTTCATGAAAAGAAAGTCGAAAAATATATAGATGAGGAGCCCATTTATCTAACAAAGATAAATTAGGTATCCTTGACTAATGTATTTCTCTTTTTGACCTTTCAAATTATATCTATGTTCTGGCTCGTAGGTATTCAGATGAATGCAATTTCGATATTAGGACAATTGAGAAGACGCTTGCTACTCTACATGGATGATTCTCTAAGGAACATAATTGTTCTAATTTTTCCTGCTATTTGCATAAGTTATTATATAACAGAAAGAGTGAGGTCAACTTCATGAAATTTTATTAAGCTCCTTTTTTACAGGAATTAAAATCAGGTTTTAGTATATTTTGATAAAGTTGAAAAATTTTGTAGTTGAAAAGTTGTGGATGTAATGAAATGTGTGATTAAAATTAATTATTGACTTTGATTTAATGATTTAGATTAAAATCTTCATTTTAATTATTCCAAATGGGGGCTAAATGTCAGATTTTTTAATTATTAGAATATTAATTTAGAGAATTAGATAGTATGTAAATTTAATGCCCAAAAATAATTGTAAAATATGTAATTATCAAGACTCAAAAATTAGAGTTTTTAAAATAATTATTCATACCACAAATTTTATTTGTAGTACTAGAGCTTTGGATGCAATACGATATATATATATATATATA
>CAIGRN010013016.1:0-27864 GCA_903798345.1 Fraxinus anomala
GTCTTATTTTCTCTCTTAAATTCAACTAACATCTCTTCGTTCTCAATCACGATCTCCATTCGCCTACCACCTAGAGAAACACATCCATATGAACTTAGTCGTCCACAAACACGTCCATGTCAACCCCCCCCCTCCACACACACACAACAACTCATGCTTCATCGCTTGTTCTCTTCATCGACAAGTTTAGTGCATCACGACCTCACCTTCTAACCGTCATCGCTTCATCGTCCAATTCCAAAATCGCTCTACCATCGAATCTATCAATCGCCAGAATAAATTGCTGCCAAATCCCCGCCACCAACAACCCCTTATGAGCAACCCTAAGCCAATTCAAAGCTTCTATTTGGTTTCTGTCTTCTTCTTTTTTCCCCTTTTTTTCTATCTCCACAGCTTGTTGATTGGGCAAAAAAGTTAAAAAGGAAAAGGTGGAAAGAAAAAGAAAAAAAAATTAGGTGTCAATTATTGCTCTTCCACCTATGCTAACTTGAAGATAATGTTTGGGACATTTTTTTTTGGCTCTTTTGAGTCTCATGAGGTATTATTTTAGTTATGTTGAATTTTTGCTTTTATTTAGGTGTTTTGGCTTGTTAATTTAATTTAAATAAAACTTTTAATTTTTAGTTGCATTGTTTTCAATTTAAAAAATCATAGAAGATTCTTTGAACAACTCTTTTACTTACATCAAACCCGTAGGTCATTATGATGATAGTTTGCATTCCGTGTAATCTTACCAATACAATTACCTCCTATCTAAAAACTATTTTGAGACCATTCATTATCCTTCTAGGCATGTTCTGTTAAAAACATGGGGCTTTGATGGTTGGATTGATTCAGGGTCATTTTCGGACTGACTTGATAATCTTGAAAAGTTCTTTTCTATCATAATTTGAGTAACACAATCAAATTTGTCATATTGACATATAACTGGTCGATTCTGCTAAGACGTTTTTGAGATTATACTTACATAATCATCTAGGTCAACGTAATGCCACTGTGTGGGACTCGTGAAACGAAACAAGTCATAAACATACCATCCAGTATTTTAGAAAGTATCTAGCCCACTTGGAAGAATTATTGCACAATTGTTATATTTATGAAGCTTCCTACATCATAGTGTCTAGGCTTATCGATGGTTTGAATCTTGAAATTTTACCTGATGATATTTTTGAACCCCAATTTTTAAATGACACTTACCGTGTGGCCAATCGTTGGTACATATCTTTGTGGTTTCATCTATTATGTTAAAAACTAGATACACTACTCCAGTCACTTCCTAAGTCTAGTGGTGTTGTCCTCATCATGATGAGAGAAAATGAGGTTTTTATTGTTGAACCAATTGACTCTTTTGATAGTGAGGATGAGAGTTGTGAGACTTATCCCGTATCCCCCATCGCACTGACTTTTAACTTAATTGACCATGATAAAGTTGAGAAATTATCTATAGTATTGTCATCTCAGCCAAATGATTTGTCTATTCTTGTGTGCACTTTAAAGTTGTAATAGTAACTCAAATGATGAATACTCCTCGAGTTAACAAAGACTATGGTAATTATCCGCATGCACACTCTTCCTATCTAGAATAGTTTGTTGCCTACTAATTAATGGCATACTATGTTTGCTTCTATCTTGTCGGTGATGAGAACCATGGAACAAAGGCTAGCAAGGATTAACAATTATGGAAAAATGACCAATGACAAGATCGCGAGCAAATAAGATCAAGGAAGCCATGGGATTACTTATTTAGACTACGTGGGCTGATAATTCGATTGCAAAGAGTAAAACATCAAGTTTCATATTCGGCATGGAAGATGAACTAAAATTAGTGACTTAATTCCATCTAAGTTAGAAGAAGCGAAGCCTGAAATGTAGCCAAATCAATTGAACGGTGCACACAAGAGAATACATGATGCCCTGCTCGCAGTACAAAAATATGAAGACGATTTAATTTTATATTTTCATTTAGTAATCTATTTATTTGATATTTTCATAATGTTTTACGTTTTAATTAAGGTTTTTATGAGTAGCCTATATGGCTTCATTCTTTCATTATAAATTAATTAACTTTTGAGAGATTAAATGATGAGAACCATAGGACAAAGTCTAGTAAGGATTCGTTGATTGTGGAAGAATGACTAATGACGAAATCGTGAGCAAGGAAAATCAAGAAGGCCATTAGATTACTTGTTCAAGCTACGTGGGCCAAGACCTCAATTGCAATGAGCAAAACATTAAGTTTAATGTTGGGCATGGAAAAGGAACCAAGATTAGGGCACTTAATTGAAACTAAGTTAGAAGAAGCGAAGCCTAGAGTGTAGTCGGAAAGTGGCGCGTGCGCACAGGCGCACGAAAGAATGCATGGTGTGCACGTATAGTACAAAAATCTGAAAGATGTTTAATTTTTTCCTTTTTCGTTTAGAACTTTATTTGTTTTGATATTTTCTTGATGTTTTACGTTTTAATTAGGGTTTTTATGAGTTGCCTATATATATGGTCTCATTCTTTCATTGAAAATTAATTAACTTTTGATATATTAAATCAAAGCAATATTGCTTTCTTCTTATTATTCATTGAACTCAATTTCAAACTTATCAAGGATTCTATCTTTCTTCTTGTTATTCATTGAACTCAATTTCGAACTTATCAAGGATTCCATCTTCGAGGCATTCAACAACTTCATAACAAGGTTCATATTTTTTGTGATTAGGGTTATAACTTTAATTCCTCGATTCAATAAATTATTGGGCCAAGTTTCAAACTAGGATAAAGCTTTCTTGGTGTTGTGATTCAATCTTTTATGGGTTTCAGAATTTCTATTGTTACGTGGGTTACATAAAAAGTGATACCAATTCAAAGTGAATGTTGCGTTTGAAAATATTCTACTTTATTTCAGGATTGTTTAATCTAAATTGCATAGGAGAATACTATTTTTTAAATTTGTAATAGTTAGTTAGTTGTATATTGTAGAAGCCTTGATCGTGGGTCCAATATCTAATTGATATCCATCATCTATACGCTTTAAGTTTCAAAGTCCACTAGTGTTACTCGAGACAAGCCGTGTCATTAGCCCCTGCAATGTTAGTACAAATATGATACATATGAGCCCTTTAATATATAAGTTAACTACATAAGGATGACCAAGTTATTAAGTAGGGGTACAATTTGACTATTCTATAAACATTCTTTGAAGATTCAATAACATGATGAACGGTTGTCACTTGTGCAAACTGGAATGTTCCTATTAACATTCTTTGCATGAGTGCATTTAGATCTTCCTATTGATGTGTTATTATGTCATGGCATATTGTAAGTTATTTCTATATTAATAAGTTGGAAAATTGTAGCCATTGTCTCAAACTTTTACTCATTTTGTGCTTCTATCTTCAACCTTCATTTCAGAAAAGCATTGTTCCCGATTTTTCATTTTTTGGGTGTTGTTTTTTGTTGGTGAAAACCATTCAAAAAGTCCGTTAAGTTGGTGTAAAAGACACATGTGAATTCAGTTGGTTCAATGTATCATTAAGAGATGACAAAAAACTAGTTTCAACTCCAGAGCAATATGATTTATTATCCATCAATGTGCTGTGAAAAAGACCAATATGCATTGTTTTTGGACTTTTGGGCTGTCATTTAGTGCGTGTAATATGCAATGCACACGAGTATTATGGTGCGTGTATATCATATGGTGCGTGTATATCTACATATAAAGCAGCATTTGAAGGGATTTGCAAAATGGTGCGTGTATATCATATGTGGCGTGGTACACAACTTGGAGATAATGCCCCAATGGGCCCATGTCGGTCATTTAATCAAGAACATGTAGGGTCCACTTGTCTACAATGTATTATGAGAGAAATGGGGTTGTAAGTGGCAGACCATTGGAGAGCGGTAGTGTAGTCGCAGTGGATAACAAGTGGGTCCCCCTTTTTAGAAGACTTTGAATCTTAAATTGATGTTTACACTCTATGCCCTAAATAATAATTAGTTTGGTTTGCTCCAACGAGGAAGCCAATGATACAGCTCTGTGCTAGTGTAGTCTTCGAACAGCTAGTTTATTTTTATTGCACTTAGTTTTAGTTAAAATTCGGGTCTAGACAATGTGTGCAAGTGCATGGAACGTACAAAGCATAACATAGATAAAATTGTGAAACAGTAAAAAAAATTATTTAATTCTATGCAAAACAATGTTTAAACTTAGTCATGTTGTTCATCTAGTTAAAATTATTTCTATATTATTTGAGAAAATAATATTTAATCTACTCGATTTATTATGTCATGGAAAGAAGAGCATTTTATTGAAATCATTATGTGCTCCTCCCAAATTTCATATAAGAAAAATTTTGCGATACACAGTATATTGTATCAAACAAAGTAAATTTGATCTTATATTATAAGAAAATGAGGATCCTGTTATTACATTTAAAAATTTTTGAATCTTGATTATTGAAAACCTTTTTGTTTATTGTCAAGATCCTTTATGTCAAATAATCAAGAAAATTGAAAGTGTTTTGAACATACCTTGATCCATTGGTAATGAAGAACAAATGTTGATTTGTAAATTCTTCCTCTTCAATATGCTTTCTCTTGTATTTTTGTGTTAATCGAATGGTACAAAGAATGAGAATTTCATGTATAAATTGGGGACTATAACCCTGTAAGATGTTTCAATATATATTTCGGCCAGTCATGAAATATAATTCAAAGAACTTTAGTCTCTATACATATTTAGGCCCATACCATATTTGATTCTCAAAGCTCAATAACTTTAATTCTTCACTAAATCAATTTAAATAGGCTTAAAATTAAAATAGTCTTGAATACACAATTAATTATATATATAAGATCATATGACAAATTAAATTTAACAATCTCTTACTTGAACCACATATTATAGATGTGCATAATCTTATAAGCTCAAATCTTTTCCTATCATAATCAAAAACATTTCCGAACAATCTCGTCCAATAATTATGTGAATATTGATCAAAGCGATCTTCGTTACAAGTATCAATATTAAACCCATAAATAGTCACGTATATACAATCAAATAACATAGATCAAATATGGATGTGATTCAAAAACACTTTTCAATTTCTTCAAGAAATTCATCGACATTAACTACCTTATCGAAAACAGCATCCCTTAATGTTTCTAAAATTTCACGTTTCATGATGATAGGACTCATGCGATTTGAAAAATTCCACTTATCAAAATCCCATTTTTCATCAATGGAACTTTTATACATAAGTGCAATAGATTGTTCAGTCATTAAAGAAAGGTTTCAATCCATGCAGTAAAAAAAATATGAATACTCTCTTTTTAGTCCTTAAAGTTGCATACAAATAGAGTTGATGTTGACTGATAATGTAGAAGTAGATGAGTTAACTTAATAAAATTGAAAATACATGTTCATATGAGAATCTATATTAAACAATCAATAACTTATAATAATGGTGGGGCCCATCACAAGATATTGAAGACATCATTAACATTTAGTCATTGGACATAAATATCAACTTATAAGTGATACTATTGATTTAGTAATCAAATATTGACAATAATAAACCATGTCAATCTTAAGTCTATCTTTGGACCAACTCAATGCTGACATAAAAAGCAAAAAAAAAAAAACAAAAAACAAAATTTTTTATAATTGTCACATATTTACTATCACAAGTATGGATGTAATTCGGCCAATTTTTTACTTTAATTTGAGCCGGCCAAGAGTTGCATGAATTACATATATACAATCATTCTAACATTACAAATAAATCAATTTACACGAGATGTTATTCTGGCAACATGTTGCTTCAACTAATCTATTTTAGAATATTGGACATTCGAAAGAAACTAATTGTATCAATATTTGAAATTTATTGTTACTTTTAAAAACATTTGAATTTGTCCAAATGAATATGCATTTTGAGCGCTGGAGCCTAGCGAGCCGCCTATAAACTGCACTCATCGCTCAAGAGCTAGCTGCAAGGTTAGCGAGCGTTGTGCTTAGCCACTTGAGTGGTAGGAAGGCGGGTAGCGAGCGCCAACTCCTTGCTTTTAGCGCTTGAGCTGGAGGTCTATGGATAGTGAGCGCCAGCCTGCTGTTACAATACTAAAATTTACGAATTGTTTTCAAAAAAATCTAAAATTCGAAGTTTAGGGCAAAATTTTGCATCCTGAAATTGAAGAATCCAAACTACAAATTTCATATGTAAAATTCTTTCTTGATTCTCAATGGTTTAACATGGATTGGCTAGAATACCACTTGTTAAATTTAAAACTTCATGTCAAATTATTAAGAGAATTAAAAGTGCGGAATATACCTTAATTCATTGGAAATACAGAATGAAGATTGATTGTAAGTCTTGATTGTGGGTTCTTGATCTTCATCTTCAATACGATTTCTCTTATATTCTTGTATTGATATGGTGGCACAAACAATGAAAATGTAACGTATGAATTGGGGACCATAACCCTATAAAATGTTTCTATATGTATTTCGGACCACCATGAAATACAACCGAAAGGAATTTGGTCTCTATATATATTTAGGCCGATACCATATTTGACACTCAAAGCCCAATAACTTTATTTCTTTATTTGATCACTTTAAATGAACTTAACTTTAAGATAGCCTAAAATACACAATTAATTACATATGTAGGTCTACATGACAAATTAAAATCCAACACATGTATCTATTTTTTGTAGATCTAAGAAATTTGTGAGTCAATCATTATGATTGCTTCATTTCGAATAAGCTTCAGAGTTGTGTTATGTCTTTATTGGACTTTGATGATCAAGTTAGGATTGCACTTTCAACTTGAAGATGAGTGCTTCAGAGTGCGTATTTGGTATGCTTATATATGATTCAGGAACCACCACTTTTAGCACTGGAGATAGATCATGTGTAAAGATTTTGGCTATCTCCTAAAGAAGCTGTGGTTACAAATAGAGCTTATTCATTTCATTGAAGCACAATCCATTAAATCATATGTTTATATTATAAACAGGAGAGTTGGTCAATTTTTAGAAGAGAAAGTCGTGGAAATTTCCCCATCAAGTTGATTTAAGTAAAAACAAGTTTTTAAATCAATATGGGAGCAAATTTTGTATATAATATTGTTCACTCAATGTACCTCTTCTCTCTTTTTATTTATTTCTTCTCTTTTTCCTAATTTTTCTCAATGTGCTTGCATGCGATGATTTGTGGGGTGGTAGAGCAAGGGTTGTTGGGAATTTACTTGAATAAACATGGTAAAATTTAAAATATTTTTCAATCGCTTTAAGGAATGTATTTGTGTTTAGATAGAAATCGTTATTAAAATAATACTTTTAGCAAATTCTTCAAATCTCTTTGAGAATCTTAGTCATGAACAATTACGATCTTTGCTCCTCCTTGTGAATCTTGATCTACTATGATCTTTCTACACCACAATTGTTCAAATGTTCAGTTTCCAATGGTAATCTTATAGAAGAACGAAAAACCAAAGAATAAGGTTTCTCTTTCTTATACTAGCAAGATTATGATAATTGTGAGATGTGCCATGTTTTCTCAAACACTAACTACTTATTACTAGATATTTAAGTGGGTTTGACTCACCCATTAAACATAAGTCGTTCCAATATTTAATTAATCTTACTAATTAAATTTAGCACATAACTTAATTAATCCAATTAATTAACTTAAGCCATTAATAAACAATTCAATTAATTAATTCTATAAATGTCCAACACTAGTTAATTAATTAATCATAATATGATTTTTCTAGTTCTCTCTTTTGTGTATGACCCATTAAGTTTTCGATTACAATGTCGGATAACGTGAATTATTATTTTGATCTAATCAAAATAAGATAAATTAAAACTCCCTTTTAATTTATCATCAATTTGGTTAGATTAATTAATTTACATTTGTCATCTCTTATTGATATCTAGCAATGTGTCGTCCATCACATATGATGGAAAATATCACATGATAAAATAAAGCCAAACTTCTTCATTAACTGTAAAAATATAATCCATTCATTTACATGATCCGATCACTTGCGAGATATGAAAGTGTGTCAATCTCAATTATCGATCATATCGAAACTCTTTTAGACTTATGAACTCACATTGTCTAGTGATTTCGTTATTAACTTAATCGAATGAAAAATAGATAATAATCTCTTACTTACGAATATTATCGAATCATCTATTAATTATCATAACCTTCATATGACTCTTGACATCCTCGAACAATGTCGTATTAACGATTCTTGACAGAGCAACATCTAAAATCAATAAAGTATGATTGTCCTTGTATAAGGTAATATGATAACCTTAAATCAAGGACTAATTTTACTACCAAACGTTAGAGATTAACTATTGACACTTAGATATTTATTCATGTGGAATCTTTGTTCTCTATCGATAATAATGATATATGTATATCGTTATTACTTACCACCATGGATAATTTAAGTTTCAATCATTTGTAACTTGTATATCACAATTACAACTCCTTGTGATAAATAAGTTACCAAAACTTAAATCCGCGAACTCTATTAATCTAATTTAACAGAATAATAATCCAATTACATAATAGATATGCAATAATTAATAATCATTAATTATATTCAAAGTGTTTAACTTGAAAATCGATTGGACTAGGAAAAAACACTTGCAAACTCCCACTTGCACTAGATCAATCACTTATATATCTAATATTATAAATGCCTACATGATGTTCAAGTTTATATTGGGACAACTCTGTCAGTGGATCGAAAATATTATCACTTGTGGGAACTCATTCTTTCTTTATGTCGTTTCTCTGTATGATATCTTTAATGAGATAATATCATCTTAGCACATGTTTGGATCGATGATAAGACCTTAGTTCCGTCGTTTGTATGATGACTCCATTGTTATCAGAATACAGAGGTATGAGTTCAACAATACTAGGAACTACTCCAACTTTACTAATGAACTTCCTGATCTAGACCAAAACCCTTGCTACTTCTATTATTGAATCGATGACTATTTCCTATTTAGAACCTTTTCAGCTAATCGCTCAATTATTAAAAGTAAACACATATCTTGATTGAGATTTGATAACATCCTAGTTTGACTAGAAGTTAGCATCAGTGTATCAATGAATTCTTAGTTCATTTTCTCCCTATAAAATCTTCTTAAAATTTTATCTATATATATTTGGATAGATCAAGTAATCTTTTAGTTCTATCTCTATAGATCAAGTTGTTTCTCTCATATATTTCTTGAAAAAATTATTTGACAACCATAGTTTTCACCAATGAACAGGGGTGTTGTTTTCCATTAATAATATGTCATTTATAGTATTAGGAATACGACAGCGCTCCTATTTGTCTTCTAGTAAACACGTATTTTTCTTCTTTTTTTATAAAATTAAACCTTTTTATTGTCTCATCAAAGTGAAAACTCAACTCCTAGAGGGTTGCTTCAATCCATATATGGATAAGTGAGGTTTGCATACCTTGTTAACATGTTAAGATTCAAAGTCTTTGGGTTGGGTCATGTACACTTTTCCTTGCAAATTCTCATTAAGGAATACCATTTTGAAATCTATTTCACATATCTCACAGTCATGACATGCACCTATTGCATGCAAAATTCGAATGGATTTATGCATGACTACAACTGAAAATGTTTCATCAAAGTCAACTCCTTTATCTTTATTTATAACATTTTGCTACTAACATTACTTTGTACATATGGATGTTTTCGTCTATGTCGACCTTTTTCTTTTAAAACCATTTAAAACCTACGGATTTTATCCTATCAAGCAGGTTGACAAACTTCCAAACCTTGTTCACATTCATTGAGTTAATCTAGGATTTCATGACTTCTTGTCATCTCTTTGAATCAACACTTTACTTTTACGTACTTAGTAGGTTTATCATCTTCTATTAGTAATGCGTGATTAGTAATCGTGAATTCAAACCTTCTACGAGGTCGAATGATCCTACTAGATTTATGTGGAGCTGGAGTGTCTTTAGGTGTATCCACTTCTTTATCAAGAACTTGTTCCTTAGTAGGTGTGGAATCAAAATCAAGTTCATCTACTTGGTCAACTGTATCTGCGGAGTCAAGTTCTAATTTGCTTCCACTACAATCTCATAAAAAACTTTTTCTCTAAGAAGACAGCTTGTTTGAAGACTTTTTCTCAATGGGTTTATAGAATTAATAGGATATCTCACACACATGCATTTAGTGGACTTAGACTCTTTCTTATTCGATTCAGTATGGCTTCACATAAGTGTCACAGCCCCAAATTTTTATATGAAGTTTTGTTAACCAATTTAGATGGGACATGATTCAATGTATAGCACACGCCAATTAGTGCATGACCCCAAAAAAATATTGGGAAGTCAGTATGGCTCATCATTGATTGTACCATATCTAATAGTATGCAATGTTTCTTTCCAAATACAATATTATGTTGCGGTGTATGTGGCGGAGTCCATTGCGAGAGAATCACATTCTCCTTTAGATAATCTAAAAAATCACATTTAAGATATTTTCCATCTCGATGAGATTCTAGTGTAAGAATACCTTTACCAAATTGTTTCTCTATTTCTAAATTGAATTTCTTGAACTTTTTAAGAGTTTCATACTTGAATTTCATCAAGTAAATATAACCTTTTCCAGCATCAATAAATGTGATGAAATAAGAGAAACCGCGTGTAGCAGTAATTGACATGAGTTCACATACATTAGTATATATTAGGCCCACTAATTGTGCAAATCTTTCTCTTTTTCAAGTAAAAGAAAATTTGGTCATATTGCCAGTAGGCATGATTCACATTTTTCAAATGATTCAAAATCAGTTGACCAAATATTAATCTCTACGTAATTTGGAATTGCATTTTCATTTATAACCAAGTCTCACATGCCTTTCAATTGTTATACCCATTATAGAATACTCAGTACTAAAATATAAATATCATTTTGTAATTTAACATAACAATAAAATATCTTATCAAGATAGAGAAACAACAATTGTCCTTAACATTAATTGGAAAATAATTAATGTCCAAACATGAAATTTAAATAATATTCTTGGTAATAGTATAAACAAAATATTATTTCTTTAATTATAATACTAAGCCTAAAGGCAACATAAGAAGTATGTACCTACCGGTAATGCAATAACCTTTGCCCCATTTTCCAACGTACGGGTAAACTTCTTCCTTCTGTTGTGGTATGCTTTTATTTAGTTTTTGCATATTTATACTTATACAAAATCCATGTCCGGTATCTAATTCCCAATAAGGTAAACATTTTAACCTCAATAACAAAAATACCTGAAGTAGATGCTTTACAAGACTTCTTTCTCTTCAAGCTTGCGAGGTAAGCTTTGTAGTTCCTCTTCCAATGACCTTTCATTCCACAATGATAGCAAGGGCCATCAAATTTGATATTTTCCGTCCTTGCTTTAATTGCCTTAACCATCTTGGATGCTTTTCCAAAGCCTCCTTTAGACTTTTTCTTAATACCATTAGAGGAATCAATGGCTAAGACTTGACCGCTACTAGCTTTGTGGTGGGCTCAAGAGTATTAAGCACGTTCAGCAACTCAATGAGTATGCACTCGAGCTTATTAATGTTAAAATTCATAATAAATTATTTAGTTTTTGCATATTTATACTTATACAAAATCCATGTCCGGTATCTAATTCCCAATAAGGTAAACATTTTAACCTCAATAACAAAAATACCTGAAGTAGATGCTTTACAAGACTTCTCTCTCTTCAAGCTTGCGAGGTAAGCTTTGTAGTTCCTCTTCCAATGACCTTTCATTCCACAATGATAGCAAGGGCCATCACATTTGATATTTTCCGTCTTTGCTTTAATTGCCTTTTCCAAAGCCTCCTTTAGACTTTTTCTTAATACCATTAGAGGAATCAATGGCTAAGACTTGACCGCTACTACCTTTGTGGTGGGCTCAAGAGTATTAAGCACGTTCAGCAACTCAATGAGTATGCACTCGAGTTTATTAATGTTAAAATTCATAATAAATTGTGAANGCTCAAGAGTATTAAGCACGTTCAGCAACTCAATGAGTATGCACTCGAGTCTATTAATGTTAAAATTCATAATAAATTGTGAAGAGTTCTCTGGTAGAGATTGCAAACCAAGTCAACACTTTGTTCATGGTCCATTACTAGACCTATTTGGGCTAACTTCTCAATGTAACCATTTATCATAGTACATGAGAACTGACTGATGATCATTCTACCATTTTGCACCGATATAGTTGCTTGAAAGCCTCATCTTTTTTACTCGTGATTGTTCATCGTACAACTCTTTGAGATAAAAAATCATAGTGTTAGCATCTATACGCTCATGTTGTTTTTGCAACTTAGGTGACATAATTGCAAACATCATACACGTTATAGTATTATCGTCATCACTATATTTATTATAAACAGCCACCTCTTTCTCGGTCTAGTCCTTAGTAGATGTCTCTGGAAAGGGGTGCTCAAGAATATAACCAATTTTCTCATACTTGAGAATAATTTTCAGATGTCGTTCCAATAGAGAAAATTTGGTCTAGTCAATTTATTGGCATCTATTATGCCTCTCAAATTCATATGATTATTCATGATTCAAAACTACTAATGAAGAAAAATAAAGAATTAATATGTATCAAAAAAATGTATTAATTAATTTCACATGGTCTTTAATTAAATTAATTATGCTTCTACTATTTAACTTAAATTTAGGATCCTCTCATATAAATTTATGTAATCCGTACTTGATTCATAGTGGGTCAAGATATCATTTGTAGTATTAAGACCTTGAGTGTACTCAATAAGCCTTAATAAAACATTTGGATAGATCAATTAAATCTGCATACAATTCCTAGATCACAACAAAAATCTTACTCCATCTACACCATCATGACAAAACAAAACCACTTACTCATTCGCCACTGGTTTCCACCAACACTGTTCCATTTGCCGCCAGCTAACTATCTTAAATCTCACATATATGAGAATTTCTAAACGCCTATTTGTTGAGAGTTTCTGAATACATAAACCTTAAGAGTCTTTGATAGAGTAAAGCACTCAAGCCAAGTAGAAGAGGAATGTACTAGCCGCCTAATCACTGTTTATTCAAAATCCACTCTTTGATTTCAAGAAATCAAAATCTCTAGAGTCATTTTCCTCCCCATTGATTGATGAACGATGCCATGTCAACACGTAATACAATGAACACAACACTCCTTTTACATCGCCATTGTCATCGTCGCCATCAAATCACTCACAAAAGCATAAATTTTCTATATATGTAATACTTACACATAACAATGAGTTTATTTTTGAAGGGAGATTACAACTAGAAGAATAAGGACTTCATGGAACTCAAGGATGAATAGTTGCCATTTTAGTAATATATTTAACTATACATACATGTATAGACAATTTTCACTAATTTTAATGTTGACCCTTTATTTTAGGATCTGGTGGATCATATATCCTTTAATGGAGATAATCTTATAATGATGCCTATTTTATTTACGAACCCTAGGGTTAGAGTTGCATAGTTCCAAAATTTAGGGTCCAATTTGCAACAAATAAAAACTATAGTGACCAATTTGCTCTAAACAATAAACTCAAGGACTAAAATGTAATATTCAAAAGTTTAGAGACTAAATTGTAGAATGTTGAAACATGAAGGACCAATAGTGAGAGGTTGTGATGATCTTGTGTAATACTCAATATTCTAGCCCTTGAACAACTTCTCTTAGGCATCAACACAAGGCCCGACTTTGGGTATTACAAAGATTATCATACCTTTGTATCTGATTTTTTTATTAGTAGTGCCACTTTCTAATGCAAGGAATCCTCAAAGAGGCAACTGCAGAGCATGCTTAAGATACTACTAAGATCTTGTTCTTCCTACTTATCCTAAGATTATCATAGTCATCTAAAACCTAAGGAAGAATTATGAAAAGTTTAGGAACTCATGGAGATAAGAAACAAACTTCTTTATTTAATAACAAAGTTGGATTCAAGATGATCTACAATGAAGGAGGGCAGCACTTTATATAGAGAACAAAACCCTTCATGTATACCACACAAAATATCGTCCTAATAATACAACCGACACGATGACAATAATTTTATAAGAAGACAAATGAGTCACCACTACTTTTAATAAAGTAGGGTAATAATTCGACTGACATAGGTACAATAATTTTATATGACGACAAATTTAAAAAACATCTTTTGAAAAGCAATGAATTTTCTTTTTCAAAAATGCGATTATTACAAATGACAAATACTTTATGTAAAATTGATATTTCTCGTGGGCTGATTCATTAATGTGTGCCAAGATTTGCTGCTTGATAGTTGTCCGGGTAATCTGAATCAGAGGGAAGTGCTTATTGTTTCCATCAGGGCCAGTTGTTAGATCAAGTTTTTCTTAAATTTTTCAAGATTATCTAGATCAGTTGGATCAAAATCATTTGGTTGTGTTTCATACTTATATGGGTCTTGAAAGTCCTGAAAAATACCGTCTTTATAATTTATTTTAGTGTCTGAATAACTTGATTTTGGATTGTTTAGATTACTTGGTCTTTGTTTATGTCTATTGATTTAGCATTATTTTTCATTTTTTTCTTCAAATTCATTCCAAAGTTTTTCACAAATTTGCTGCCCTTCTAGTGTTGTCTCTAGATATCTGGATGTTTCTCAAAGGTACTAATGTGGTCACCCAAAAAAAAAGTTGATTCTAATGTGTCATGTCACTTTTCCAAGAGTCAGATGGACAGTATCCAAACAACTGTCCAAAGAGTCGACATGTGCTTTCTCCGAATGCTTTAATATCTTGTTGAATTTTGAAAGCATAATCTTCGCAAGGAGCATAAGCATCTATGTCTGGCCAAATTTGAGGAGGAATAGTTTGATTGATTTCAGCCATTATTCTTTGAAATTCTCAAAACTCTTTTGGATACTTTTCCCAATCTTGATGTAGATTGAAAGGTTGAATTGCATACTTTTTAACATGGGGGAAATGCTCATACAAACCTGTATTTGTAAAATAACCTTGTCTCCAGAAGATTAGGATTACAAAAACATTTTTCTAGGAAGTTCTGAGGTCTTTAAACTTTAAAGAAAATGCTTCACACATTTTATCCAATGAGAAATAGGATAAAACCATTCGAAGAATTTCTTTGCTCAAAAAGTGCATCTTGAAATGGATCTATTTTGTTGAAACTTCGAAAACTGATTTCTAAACCATTCAAGAGAAGATTAAAACAAATTCCAATTTGATAAAGTTCCAACAAATGCAATAACAAGCAAAGTAGTTCTTTAGAAAATTTTGGAACTGCTTGATGTGGAATCATATGGAACACGGTGAAAAAATCATAGTCTGGACGAAATCCAAGACCACCAAGTGTTTAAATCTCTGTTTGTCTTTTGACTATGTACTAATATTTGAACATGAGTTTTTTTAGCTCTGGAGTGAAGGGTTTTTGACTTTGATGAGTGCATGGAGTTATGAAGGGATAGACTCAATTTGAGGAAAGGAGTTTGGAAGTGTAGAAGGACTCATCATGCAGATTATGGGAGCAATAGGAAATGTTGACATGTCCATTTCAACCAAAAATTTATGACCCATTAGGTGGAACTGGAATTTCTCGATACCACATTTGATTGCCAAAATTTCTTTGAAAGTGGAATGGTAATGTTTTTCTGCTTCTGAGAATTATCCAATTTTATATCCACAAATATTCATTTTCTCATTATTTTCTTCCAAGAGAACTGCTGTCCAATATAGATCACTAGCATCAGTTACAAAATTTGCTTTTGATCATTGTAAATAGACAGAGTTGGAAATCTTTGCACTTTGTACTTAATCTTCCGAACTACTTTTGTTTGTTCTTCAGACCACGGTGGTGCATCTTTCTTTGCCATGTTTTGTAATGGTTTGATAATAGGAGACAGATGATTAACAAAGCATGCCATATAGTTTACAATTCTAAGGAATTGTTGGACCTCTTTTTTGGAAGATCTGTGTCTGCAAATTTTAATAGTTCCCGACCAACATGTGGTTGTAGAGAATACTGGCCATATTTAATACACATTCCCAAGAAATCAATTTCAGAAAATCCGATAGCCATTTTCTTTTGGGAAAGCATAACTCGAAATTGTTTTGTTAGATTAGTGAACTGAGACAATAACTAAGAATGAGAATCTGCATCTTTTGAAAACAAGAGAATATCATCAACATAGATTAATGCTAAACTCTAATATTGGATGATAAATTCTTGTAATCGCCTCTTGAAACAATGAAAGGGCTATTTTTAAACCAAAATGGCATAGCTGTCCATTGGTAGTGATGTTTTGGAATACAGAATATTATCTTATGTTTCTCTTCTGATTTAATTCGAAGTAGCCAAAATGTTGCCTTTTTTGATTAAACTTTGAGAATACCCTTGCTTTGGATAAACTGGCAAATAGGGCTTTCCTATTTGGAAGAGGAAAATTGTCATCAGCGAGAAAGTGATTCAACTGTTTATAATCTATAACAAGTCTATTTTTCGACAAACTTTTTCAGACCTTTTGTTGATATAAAAGGCTTGACATGCCCACCGAGAAGTGGTTGGCTCAATGAGACCTTAAGCTTGTGATTGGGCTAATTGGAGGTGTTCTGTACTAATTCCAATATGGTTGGCTTTTGTAGGGTTGGTATCTTCATTTCTTTTGAAGGGTAAGGTTATGAAGAAGTCTGGGTTTTCCCACAAAGGGTGAGTGCATTTAGTCAGGAAATTTATATGAGAATCTGCACATCCTAGGATTAATAAGCTTGTTATGTTGTCAAAATTGGTTATAGAGAAGTATGTTGTTGGTGTATATAAGTTAAAAAGTAGGGACTTGTATCTGGCCATTTGGAAGAGGAATAATTCGTTTTGCCCGTAACTGCTGAATGATGTCAAACCGATCACAATATCTTTTCTTAGTAGGGATGAACCAAGTAACTAATGAGAGATATTGCGTTCAAGGAAAAATTGGAGTGTCACTAGCTTACTGGTCAATTCTATTGAAAAATATTCATTGTTGGCTACTTGGAAGATCTATTGATGCTCTTTCCACATGTTTTTAGGAAGAATGTCTTGTATCAAGCAATCCTGCGACAATATTGTCCTTTCATATTTTCTTGGGAACATTTTGACTTCACTCATCGGAATTGGAAGACTAAGATTGATGACCTACCATAGAATTCTTCTATGTAGTCATAACCATTAATGTTATCATCGTTAAAGTCAAATTCCAGTACAAAGACAATCTCAGGGACTGTCCATTTTCCTCAAAAAAATACCGATTCAAGATCTGCTTCATCAATACCTATTTTTGCTGCTACAAAGATTTGGTGAAGTATTTTCCCCTTCTTTTGGTTGGTACGGATCTTTGCAAAGGGACCCTTTTTTCCACAAATAAAACATGTTTCGCTTTTTCTTTGTGAATTTTTTTCTTAAAGTATCGCCTCCATTGGCAAAAAGGTTTGAATTTTTTTTATTGTGGAACTTAAATTTTTGCATGTGGTACCTTTTCTTTCCTACACAATCACAACTCTTATTATCATGCCGGAACATGATTTTCAAATATGGTTTATCACGAACCTTTTCAAGCTAGCACGTCGCATTGATGACCTTTAAAAACTCTCTTTGATTGCAGAATTTTTTCAAGGTCTTTTTAACCCAATTATGAAGTTCTCCAAATGAAATAGTAATCAGATAATAACACCTAGAAGCATTGTGGAAATGTTTATCCAAATCTTTAGGGTTATATGAACAAAATTTCAATTTGAAAAATTCTTCTCTTGCAACATCTTTTGAATGATCTGTTTTTAAACAAAATTTCCAATACAATGGTTCTATAAAAGCAATAATTGTTTGGGCACCTAAATATTGGATTTGAAGATATTCACCAAGAGCATCATAACAATCATTAAGAAAACCAATAATCCTTGCCAAAAAGGATTTTATGGCAGAGGCATGTATCATGTTGGGCCGTTGTAATTCTGTTGAACACCATGCTTTCATTTCTTGGAATCTTGAATTCCATAATGATGGAGGATTATCATCATAGCTGAATTTGATCGAGGAAGTTTTGATTTGCGAATAATAGTTATTCACAACATGAGTATCATAAGCATTAATAATATCTTCATCAATAGTTTCTCCTGGTTTCAATAACAGTATTTCCTTGTGGGGTTTGACTTTTTTGTGGTTTGTCATCCATATATAAAGGAGGATGATCTTCTAGAGAATCATCCGAGGACTCTTCAAGTTCGGAACTAGATTCATTTGTGGCATGGTTTTGGACTTTCTATAGGAAAGTGTTAATTGGGGGGGGGTGGGGTTTATCATCATTTGTGGTTGTTTTTCTAGGTTTAGTAGAGGTAGGGCCTGTGGGTTTTGTGAAGTTGTAAGTTTTGTTTTCATTGTAATCGGAGGAGGAAGAGGTTTCAGATTCTTTTCCCATTTCTTAGGGGTAAAAAGTGAGGCAATAGATCCAAAAATTCATGTTGAATACATAGGACTTGAGGTTTGTGAAATAGGGATATACGAGGTTGGATGGTATGGAGTAAAGGATGGAATCATAGCATTGTTTTCAAGAGAGACAATCTGAGTTTTGAGACTCCTTATTTCTTTCTTCTTGATTAGCTATGGATAAACGATTTTGTAGTAGGGTCATAATTTCATTGTGGAGGGTTTCAACTCTTTGTTTGAAAGCTTGAAATGGGGTTAAACATTATTTAGGTTTGCTGTTGTAGCGTCCTTTCAACTCTTTGCTGACTCTGATTAATTTTTCTTAACGGGGAATTTTGATGAACTTCATTTTCTGATTGCCAATTCAAAACTGCCTCAGCTATTGAATTTTGGTCAATTGAACCACTTTTTGGATGTGGGATACTTGATTTTCCAGGAACAAAAGAAACAAGTGCAGGAAAATCTTCCAGATGGGGAGGACGAAACATAGTTGTAGTCATAGCTATCTGTGGTGATTAGGTGGACTATTATCCTAGTCACATTCATTATGTAGTTGATTGCAATCATCATCCCAACCAATGGGAATAATAGGCTCTTCATTTGTTCGGGGTGGAGTAAATTTGACATAGTAGTCAAACTTTCCAAAAGGTTCCCCTAATAAACTAACTCATGGAGATTTGTTTTCGTAGCCCATATGCAAATTTTGCTAACTACTAACAATCATCAAATGAATCATCTTCATTTATACATTTTGAATAGAAACACACATCCCAACAAATATACTAAGAATCATCGAATTTACGATAGATAGGTTTAGGGCTGTAAATGGATCAGATCTGCCTATATCCGATCTAATCCGATAAGATTATTTATTTGATCCGATAATACAACGAATATTTGATTGTTAAATTCATAATTATTTTCAATTCTAAACGGGTTTAATAATTATAAATTTTTCAACTTTTTATGTTTTGAATTTGATGACTTTTTATTATAAATTTATTCATTTTCTTATTTATTTATTTTAGTCACAAATAATATGCCATAAAAATATTTTAGTGACTCAATTATTTATAACAAATCGGATCGGATTGATCTATATACATATTTGATCCATTTAGTTAATGGATTATCGGATTAGGATCTTGATTGGGTTATCGAACTGAAACCTTAAATCCATCTCCCATTAATTTCATTGGATTCAAATAGGATTCGAATCAAAATTCAATCCATTGACAGCCCTAGATAGGTCTGCCTTCTGCATTGAAACCATAAATAAGGATGTCTCCATTGGAGAAAACAAATTGCGTTGAGAAGCAATGAGGCTTCTTGGTTGATGGCTCCCTCTTGAACATAATTTCAACTTGACAACTTGATTTTCGTCTAAAATGATGGGTTGAAGACTAGATGGGCATAAAATCTTTTTATGCGTAAAATGATGGGTTGAAGACTAGATGGGCATAAAATCTTTTTATGCCTGCTGATGCTGCTCATAACTAGTAATCAATGCATGTGGGATTTAATGAATAAGCTCCGATCTAGGAATTTTTCTAGGGACATATGTACATCTTGGTTGGTCTATTCCCGTTTATATAAGAAGGGCATCGTTTGTACCATGAGGAGTGACAAAATCTAGAGAATGATTTTGTATTTTGTAAGTCATCTAGTAACGAATGGTTGCTCCATATGTTAGTGCAGATGAAACCGTTCCAACTATTTGGAGCTAGATCTTTAAGGCTAATAATAACAATGTATTTGCTATTGGCATGTTAAAATTGAGAACATAATAACTAGTACTATTCTCGCATTGACTGTAATTTCAACAATGCCAATACATGCATGTTGATAATTATCAAAGTGTGTGTCTAGAAGAGCAATTCTAGAAATTGTTAAGTGCCCTTTCCCACACTATCTATATTGATTCTATCTCTTCTCTTTCTATCATTTCTTCTCTCTTAATCAGTTCCTCCTCTCTACCCACTTCCCCCATGCTCTCTATTCTGGCAATCTGCGTCACGAACAGAGGCAATGCTGGTGTCATCAAAGGTGAATTTGATTAAGGAAGTGTTGCTTTGCGATTAATAGTTATTCACGACATAAGTATCATAAGCACCAACAATATCTTCACTAATAGTTTCTCTTGGTTCGTCAACAACATGATTTTCTTGTTAGGTTTGATTTGTTTTTAGTTTGTTAGCTATATATAAAGGATGGTGATCTTCTAGAGAATCATCTGAGGACTCTTCAAGTTCAGAACTGGTTTCATTTGTAATAGATAGGACAAGAGGCATATAAGGGGCATGGTTTTGGGCTTTTTGTCGAAAGTGGTAATGGGATTTTTTATCATCATTTTTGGTTATTTTTTTGGTTTTAGTGGAGGTAGGGCCTGTGGGTTTTGTGAAGTTATAGGTTTTTTTTTTCTTTGTAACATGAGGAGGAGGGGGTTTCAACTTCTTTTCCCATTCTTCAGGGGTAAAAGGTGAGGTTGTAGATCCAAAAGTTACAGTTGAATACATAGGTTCAGGTTTGTGAAATAGGGATATATGCGGTAGGATGGTATGGAGTAGAGGGTGGAATCATATCATTGTTTTCAAGATAGACAAGTTGAGTTTTGAGACTCCTTACTTCTCTTTCTTGTTCAGCTATGGATAAACGATTTTGTAGTAGGGTCATAATTTCATTGTAGAGGGTTTCAACTTTTTGTTTGCAGGTTTGAAGTGGAGTTAACATTATTTAGGTTTGAAGTTGTAGAGTCCTTTCAATTCTTTGCTAAATTTGATTAATTTTCTCAATGGGGAAGTTCGATGAACTGTATTTTTTGACTGCCAATTCAAAATTGCCTCAGCCGTTGAAATTAGGCCAACCGAACCATTTGACTTTCTCGATGTGGGATTCTTGATTTTCCAAGAATGAGTAAACTACTCTTTGTCAAAAGAAACAAGTGAAGGAAAATCTTCCAGCTTTAGAGGATAAAATATAGCTATAGCTATATGTGGAAATGGATGTGGACTATTATCCTAGTCCCGTTCTTTATATAGTTGGTTGCAATCATCATCATTATCATCCCAACCGGTGGGAATAATAGGTTCATCATTTATCGAGGGTACAGTAAATTTGACATAGTAGTTAAACTTTCCAGAAGGTTCTCCTAATTTTGGAGATCTGTTTTCGTAGGCCAAATGCAACTTTAGCTGATTACTTATCTTCTTCTTCTTCTATTTTCTCTTGTTCTGGGAGGACAATCATCAAATGAATCATCTTAATTCATACATTTTGAGTAGAAACACACATCCCAATAAATATGCCAACAATCTCGAATCTGCGATCGATAGGTCTTCCTTTTGCATTGAAACTGTAAATAGGGATGTCTCCATGGAAAAGGAAATTGCGTTGAGAAGCAATGAGGCTTCTTGTTTGATGACTCCCTTTTGAACATAATTTCAACTTCACCACTTAATTTTCATCTGAAATGATGGGTTGATGATTAGATGGGTTTAGAATCTTTCGATGCCTTGTGCTGCTCTCATAAATAGTAATCCATACATGCAAAATTAATTTAGTGAGCTCAAATATGGGAATTTGTCTAGGGACATATGTATAACTTGGCTGGTCCATTCCCATTTGTATAAAAAGGGCATCATTTGAATCATGAGGAGTGACAAAACCTAGAGAATGATTTTGTATTCTGTAAGCCATCTGGTAATGAAGGGTTGCTCCATATGTTAGTGGAGATGGAACTGCTCCAACTATTTGGATGTGGGTCTTTAAAGATGATAATAACAGTGGATCTGCTATTGACATGTTAAAATATGGAAACATAGTAACATTACGTATAGTTTCAACAGTGCCAATACATAAAGTGTGTGTTTAGAAGAGCTCTATTCTGGCAATCAGGGTAGCGAGAGGCAACATCGACGTCATCAAAGGTGAATTTGATTGAGGAAGTATTGCTTTGTGAATAGTAGTTACTCACAGCATCAACGATATCTTCATCAATGATTTCTCCTAGTTCGTCAACAACAGGATTTCCATGATGAGTTTCACTTGTTTGTGAACCGCCAGCCATATATAAAGGAGGATGATCTTCTAGAAAATCATCCCAGGACTCTTCAAGTTTGGAACTTGAAGTTGTAGATCCAAAAGTTCCAGTTGAATACATAGGGCCTGAGGTTTGTGAAGTAGGGATATGATGGTATGAAGTAGAGGGTGGAATCATAGTATTGTTTTCAAGATAAACAAGTTGAGTTTGTAGTAGGGTCATAATTTCTTTTTGATCAGTTATGGATAAACGATTTTGTAGTAGGGTCATAATTTCTTTTTGGAGGGTTTCAATTTTTTGTTTGCGGGCTTGAAGTGGGGTTTCCATTATCTGGGTTTGTTGTTGTAGAGTCCTTCCGATTCTTTGCTGGCTTTGACAAATTTTTCTCAACGGTGTATTTTGATGAACTGCATTTTCTGATTGCCAGTTCAAAATTGATTCAGCTGTCGAAATTTGGTCAATGGAACCACTAACTTTCTGGACGTGGGATTCCTAATTTTCCAAGAATGAGTAGACTGCTCTTTGTCACAAGAAACAAGTGGAGGAAAATCTTCATGTTGGGGAGGACGAAATGTAACTGTAGGCATAGTTGTTTGTAGAGATAAAGGTGGACTATTATCCTAGTCCCATTCATTATGTAGTTGGTTGCAATCATCATCATCCCAACCAATGGGAATAACACGTTCATCATTTGTTGGGGGTGGAGTAAATTTGACATAGTAGTCAAACTTTTGAGAAGATTTCCCTAATAAACCGACTCGTAGAGATTTGTTTTCGGAGGCCATATGCAACTTTTGCTGACTTCTCATCTTCTATTTTTCCTTGTTCTAGGAGGGCAATCATCATAATAGAAACACATCCTAGAAAATATGCCCAGAATCATCGATTCTGCAATAGATAGGGTTGCCTTTTGCATTGAAACCATAAATAGGGATGTCTCCATTGGAAAAAGAAAATTACGTTGAGAAGCAATGAGGCTTCTTGGTTGATGGCTTTCTTTTGAACATAATTTCAACTTCACAACTTGATTTTCGTCTGAAATGATAGGTTGATGACTGGATGGGCATAAAATCACTTCATGCCTGGTGCTGCTGATTAACATGTAATCCATGCATGTGAGATTAATTTAAGGGATAATTGAAGCAGTGGTCCCAAACCTTTCACTTTTTTTGCAGACTTTACCTCAATCTTTACTTTGTACCACCCACAGTCTCAGAATCCATCCATTTGACCGTTAGTTGGCCTAAAAATAAGAATTTAACCAAATTAAAAAAGGTAAAACAAGAACTTTATATTTTTCTCACATTAAATAATTAAAATAAGTAAACTAGAAAAATCAAAACTAAAAAAATAAAAGAAACTAAAACTCATCCTACCTCATCCACACCCCCCCACCACCACCACCCCCCCAAAACAAATCGAAATCAGAAAACCACAGGCCTGTTAGCCAGCAGCCACTGTCAGCCACTAGAACGGATCCCAAACTAGAAAAAACTCGAACCAAAATGGAATCCAAATGAAAAAATCTTCTCCACTGCTAGAGATGTTCTTCACTACAAATAAGAGATGTTCTTCTAAATCCCTACTAAATTGCTCAAATTTAAAGCCAACAAGAGGCAAAATGTCCTCCAAAATCTGGTCTTCCCAATCCACGATGGTGTCACCATCTCAACCTTTCTTCTCACATTCATAATTAAAATCATCCTTTCTGACTCATCATCACTGTCACTTCCTTCAAACAACGACGAGACCACTGGTTTCCTAAAATGGATTACAGTAATTGCAATTGATAATGACAAATTAAGGAGGCAATTGTAATTCCAATTGCAATTTATTACAACAAATTACGGGGTTTTGAAGATATTGCAAACTGAATCTTAATCCAGCAAATTAATTACAACAAAATTCATATGAAAGTCCTTCCCAAACCCAAAACTTAGTAACTTCCACTTGTGAATTGCAAATCTAATTGATTATGCAAAAATAAATAAATAAAGTGTGAAGATTAATGGGGTTTGGAGAATGTTGGTATGCAAAAGCTAAAACATATGATGAATTTTGATGAGATATGAGCTAGCTAGTGGTCGACAAGGGCAATGGCTTTCCAATTTCAATTTCAAGGAGATGGTGAGTTTTATATTTATTTTATTTCACTTTTCTATTTTTGTTTTTTTAATTTACTTATTTTTTTATTATTTAATGTGAGGAAAATATAAAGTTACTGTTTTATCCTTTTTAATTTGGTCAAATTTTGATTTTCTAGGTCAAATAATGGTCAAATGTATGGATTCCATCCATTTGTCCTTGTGGTGCAACAAAATGAAAGATTTGGAACTGTGGGTATCACAAAATGAAGGTTGAGGTAAAGTCCGTAAAAAAGTGAAAGGTTTGGGAGCTGCAATTATCCCTTAATTTAATAAGCTCAAAAGCTCAAATTTGGGAATTTGTCTAGGGACGTGTGCAACTTGGCTGGCCCATTCCCATTTGGATAAGAATGCATCGTGTGTACCATGAGGAGCGACGAAATCAAGAGAATGATTTTGTATTATGTAAGCCATCTGATAATAAAGGGTCCATATGTTAGTGCCGGAACCACTCCAACTATTTGAACTTGGATCTTTAAAGTTAATAATTATAGTGGATCTGCTCAATGCATGTTAAAATTTGGAAGGATCTTCATGTACATTAAGATTTACATAATGCCATTACCATTTGTCAATTTAAAACACAATCAATTTTTTCATCCAATATTTTCCCTCCACATCATATTATATAATCCGTTATATACATTTTTTATGTACAAATAGCAAAATCCAATTTGGAAACATAGTAACTAGTACTTTTCTAGCATTAAGTGTAATTTCAACAGTGCCAATACATGCATGTTGATAATCAACAAAGCGTGTGTCAAGAAGAGCAATTCTAGAAACCGCTAGGAGTCTTTTCCCATACTATCTCTCCCCCTCTATCTCTTATCTCTCTATCATTTATTTTCTCTCTTAATCACTTTAGTCTCTACCCACTTTACCAATGAAGCACCATGCATAGCGACGCTTCGCGTCGAGGAACCCACTCAGTGATGCCTCACGTAGTGTTGATTTACTGTCATTGCTAGTGTCTATATGTGTGCGATGTGTCTACTGTGGGTTGGTTGGTAGTCTACTGCCTGCTGTGGATTGATTGGTGGTTGAAACCATCTTTGTTTCTTTACCTTGGTGTCACTACATGGTTGTTAAAGCGGTGTCTGCTATGGTCGACGAGTTTAGAGATATTTTCATTTGGATAGTGATTGTAGTGTGGTAGATATAGAGATAGAGGAGATGGTAGTTGTGATTGTTGGTACATGTGGTGGTGATGGGTTGGTAGAAGAAGGGGTTGTGACCAATTATTAGGTGATTATGATCAATAAATAATATGTGACCTAAAAATGTGAAATTGCAAAAAGATTTTGTAATAGTGACTTACAATTTGTTAAGTTGCAACCAATTAAATTGTGACTTAACTTTTGTTCACATGTTACATGTCATTGTACATAGGTTACAAGACAATGTCCACATATCAGAGATCGAATAGAATTAATTACAGATTATTGATATATATATTTATAGATTATAGTTCATGGGTCACACTTCATAGGTCACGAGTCATATTGTGTAGGTCATAAATTAATATTAACAGGTCACAGATCAAAATTAACAGGCCACAAATTAAATGTAACATATCTTGGTGCACTAATAACATTTCACAAATTCAAGTTCACGTGCCACAATTCATATCTTATAAGTCACATGTAATAGTTCATAGGTTGCAAGTCATATTGCATAGGTAACATATCAATGTCCACAGGTCAAAGATTCGAAAAACTGGTTACAGGCCTTGGATCAATATCAAAGGTCACAAGTTAGAAGTTACAAGTCACATGTCACATATAACGGTTCATAGGTGTCATAGTGCATAGGTTAAAGATCCAAATCAAAATTAACAGGCCACAAATTAAATGTAACATATCTTGGTGCACTAATAACATTTCACAAATTCAAGTTCACGTGCCACAATTCATATCTTATAAGTCACATGTAATAGTTCATAGGTTACAAGTCATATTGCATAGGTAACAGATATTGTCCACAGGTCAAAGATTCGAAAAACTGGTTACAGGCCTTGGATCAATATCAAAGGTCACAAGTTAGAAGTTACAAGTCACATGTCACATATAACGGTTCATAGGTGTCATAGTGCATAGGTTAAAGATCCATATCGACACGTCCCATATCACAGAAAGTTGATTACAAGGCCATTGTATCAAAGTCACAAGTAACAATGGATCTTTTCAATTTTCGTCACAGCAACTCACAATTTTCTAGCCAGTGGATCTTTTCAATATCGTAGTTTACAAGCTAATAAAGCTATTCAATTTCCATCACAGCAAGTCACGATTAAAGGTTCAACACCGTTTCATAAATTCACAAGTAGGAAAATAAAGCAACAATACAATTTTAGCCACCATCAATTGTAACTTCGAAACCCGTTAGATCTAATTTGAAGCCCTTCGTCAACAATACAATTTAAGTTTGCAATTTTAGCTGCCACCTTCAAAAATTCTGATCTACTGTAGTGATAACTTCCAATTTGTGACCTCAATTGTTTGATTATTTTCAATCAACCAGATTCCGATGGTGGTAATCGAGAATAGGATAGATCTGTATGGCTTTTCTTCATTGGCAAATGGAACTTTTATTAAAGGAAAATTAGGCCAAATGATCGGGTCCCCTAAAGTATTTGACCAAAAGGCTGTTAACGAAAAAAATTAGCATTCAAATATATATTTTATCTTGATAAATGATAATAGTATACAAAATTTTGTTTGTGTTTTTATTGTGTACGACTAAACTTTTGATTATGCGAATTGAAACTTAACCATATTTCCATTATAAGTATCGTATATTTATGAAATTGTTATACTCGAAAGAACACAATGAGGTAAAACTTTAAAGCTTGATTGATCTGAATGATACAATACTCATATTTGGGTCTCCGAAATATAGATTTGTTGAATTGTAATAAAGTTATGATATTGAAAATGNACTAAACTTTTGATTATGCGAATTGAAACTTAACCATATTTCCATTATAAGTATCGTATATTTATGAAATTGTTATACTCGAAAGAACACAATGAGGTAAAACTTTAAAGCTTGATTGATCTGAATGATACAATACTCATATTTGGGTCTCCGAAATATAGATTTGTTGAATTGTAATAAAGTTATGATATTGAAAATGTGATTAGTGAAACCTTC